>JAJOOO010008792.1:0-42156 GCA_029582685.1 Solanum piurae
CTTCTTCTTCTTCTTCTTCTTCTTCTTCTTCTTCTTCTTCTTCTTCTTCTTCTTCTTCTTCTTCTTCTTCTTCTTCTTCTTCTTCTTCTTCTTCTTCTTCTTCTTCTTCTTCTTCTTCTTCTTCACAATTAAATATTTTTATATTTTGCTCATGTTGAGTGGCTCACTGACACTATTGCTTATGTTACAGATCCTGGTATTTATTTTTACAATCATTAATGTATAATTTATGCTTATGTTATTAAGGCTAAATTATAAGATATAATAATTTTTATTTTCCTTTACATTATTAATGTTTGTTACTATGTAATATTGTATGTAAGATAATATAGTGTGTTAGTTTTAATGCCTGATAGGTTTTAAGTATTATTTTATAAATTTCGTTATACTAAATTCCCCCCCCCCCCCGCACTATTTAATATTGTATTTTAAAGGTATATATGTATCCACATGGACATCACAGAAATTACATCATTATAAATAGAAATGTGTCCACGTGGGCACATATATACCTTTAAAATATATTATTAAATAATGCAGGGGGTAATACGTCCTGCCCAAAGTTTGGGATTGTTACAAAAATTTCGTCAAAGTTCGGATCCATTTCAAATCTTTTTTCCCATTTCAAAAATATTAAAACAATAAACCACAGAGTCACTATCATTATAGGATAAATAATCCTATCTATAATGTGATTAATCCACATTCATAGGGCGTAAAAAAACCATCACCACTTCCATATTATTTTCCCTTCCTCACTATTTTTCAAAAAAAAATAACTGATTTTTGTTCAACTTGTAAAACAGTGATTCTGTAACACCCCAGAATTTTTTTGAGCTAAGACTTGAACCATTAATCATTGTGAATAAGATTTTACCGAGAAATTTAAATTTTCGTAAGGGTTAAGGTCCAAAAAGAACTAAAGAGAAATTATTCAAGTCATTCGTAAGTTCTTTTAAGTTTTGGGTCAACTTCAAACAATCATAACTTTTAGCACAGGATGAGTTAAGAGACCTATAAGATATCAAATGAAATATCTCCGAGTCCTCTTTCCAATGCCACCGAGTTTACTAAATTTTGAGTTTGGATGAGGGAGATATGTCCGTCTGAGTTCATCCTGTTCAGTTAAGGAAATTTACCCAAATTAATGAGGGGTATTTTGGTATTTTCCTTACCCCACTAGCCTAGGTCGTTTTTGTTGACCTTTTAGGGGTCTAAACTGATTGGAATCAGTTTTACTTATTCCTAAACAATCTTAGGGTTTTTGAGAGGAGTTCAAGAGGAGAAAAATGGAGAAAAGCTTCAATCGTTCAAGATTCTTTTGATTCATCGAGGGATTTTGCCAGGGATTTTGATCCTTAAGATGTATGTAAGTTCTCATAGTATTGGGTTCGTTCTCTTCCACGCTAATCATGTGATTTTTATCCGTAATTTTGTTCTTGAGGTTGAATTATTTGAGTTCTTGAAGAGTTCTTGAGGTTTTAGATTAATTCCTTATTAAAGGAGTTTTTTTTAGTTCTTGAGGTGAGGATCTTGCGAATGAATGATTGTTTTGGTAGGTTTTGATTGGAGATCTTATATAAGTGTGTTTAGTATATGAACCTAAGAGAATTTTGAGGAAATCATTCGAATCTCGATGAGGTAGGGCTTGAAAATTGAAGAGAAAATTCGTCGAAATAATCAAGGAAAAGGGTGGCGCGGCACGCCCAGATGTGCCAAAGAGGCTGGCATGGGACGCCTGCAGTGCTCCAGGGAAGGGGTTCTGAAGTTTAGGGACTAGTTCCCCGCACCACTCGGTGCGCCAATGTTGCCAGATCCCTTACTCTTCTGCCCTTCTTTCCATTTAAGTTTTATTAAACCATGTCATCGATCACTTCTTGATTTTTAATATCCAAACTACATCTAATCATCGAGAAATCCTATATATCATACTCATGATCCTTGAATTCATAATTCAAATTTGAGGTAGAGTTGAGAGTAAAGTTTGAGAATGCCTCTTTGAGTCTTTTCGAGGAGTCTTCTACAATTACTTATAATTGTTTCAAGACTATAGTAAGTGAGTATGAGAATGAGGAGAGTGTATTCATGAGACTATATTATTATTGAAACAGTTGAGTCGAGTCGATCATGACCATAAGGTCCGCATGAACTCCATAAATTGAGTATCCTTGAGAGGAGTAGTATCATCGATTTCTAAGTTCTTGAGTATTGCGTTCCTAATCTTTTTTTTTGAAACCATACTTCATAATTATGGATTACCATATGTTATACATGGAGGTCCTTGAGTTGGGTCGGTCATGCCCACAATTCTGCATGAACCCTATGAGTCAAGCATTTCTGAGATGAGTAGTATCATTGAGACCTTGAGTTCTATAGTTATTGAGTTTCGAGTATTGAGTTTTATTTATGGTTATTGAGAACCCTTAATTGAGTCGTTCACGTCCATAATTCGGCATCAACCCTATTTTGAGAAGTCTTTTACAATTAATCATAATTTATTTTAAGACTTGAGTAAATGAGGATGATGATGAGAAGAGTTGAGTTTCATTTTTCAAAAAAGAATATATAGGAACTATGTATTCCCAAGAGTAAATGTTTTTTTATATTTAAGATGAGAGGAAACTTTGATTTCCAAATGAGTTCATGAGGAATTTAGGCACTATCTCTTTGAAGAGAACCTTTTGAATAATAATATCAAAGTTTGAGGATGAGGAAATGTTTTTAAACAAATGAGAATAAGTTATACTATTGGGAGTAGTATTGAGAGCCGATATGGGAACAGTTCAGACTACTCAAAGTCCTCATAAACCATGTAGCCAACATGGGTAGAAAGGGTTATACTTTTTCAATGATTCCTTATTGCTTTCTAAGCTTAGCTTAGTAGATCCACTTAGTTGAGGATGTCTTATACTCCGGCAAGGTATAAGACAATTCTGGCAGTGTGGGCGAGACATTGTATCATCACATAGCTCAGAGTTATGGTCGTTGTTTAGAGAACCTTTCAAATAAGAGTTATTATTGTATTTTCAAATACAATTAGGTTGTTGTTGTATTTTTTCATACAATTGAGTTATTATCTATTGTTTTGAAAGCTTTCCATATATTGCATCTTTTATTGTTGTTTTATCCTTGAGTATCTTAAGTTGAATATCTTTCAGTTGAGTATATTATTCTTGAGTTGAGTGTCTTATCCTTGATTTGAGTATTCTATCCTTGAGTGGGGTTTTGAGTTGAGTTGAGTGAGTTTGAGAAGAGGTAAGTATGTTTATTTTCTATCAGTTCAAGCTTATGTTTATGCTTTAGAATTCCCCTTACATGCTCGTACATTCCATATACTGATTCCATTTGGCCTGCATGTTTTTATGATGCAGATATAGGTATGCAGGGTCATCAACAAATGCTCCGTTGAGACCACTTGTAGTTCCAGTTAACTCCGGTGAGCCTCCTTGCTTTTGGAGGGTTCCACTTTTCTTTCAGCTTGTTTGGTTGTCATGGGTCTTGTCCCGATAATCCTTCTGTACTAGTAGAGGCTTCATAGATAGTTTAAAAGTCGAGGAGTCTATCATTATTCTCTTTGTTGTTGTAAAGATTTGAGTTCATAAGGCATTTAACTAATACTTGTTAAATTATTTTCAGACAATTATTGGAGTTGAGTTTAAATTAAATTTTTAAAGTTATTTTTGTATCATGAGTTTTCATTTGCTTGAGTAAGTCTTCCGCTGAATAATGAGCCAGACCTAGGGTTCACTTGGGAACCATCAATGGTTTTCGAGTGTCAGTTACGTCCAGGGTGTAGTCTTGGGGCTTGACAAACTTGGAATCAGAGCAGAGAGTTCAAATGTCCTATGATTTCTATGAAGTCATGTCAGTAGGATCTTATTTATTATAGTGAGGGCCCCACTTCTATATATGAGGGACTATAGACACTTAAAGAAAGTTTCCCTTATTTCATACTCTGAATCGTGTAGTAGAACTGTGTCATAAGGAATTTATTATAACTTGTGCGTTCTCATATCCATTCAACTAGCCCTCATACTAAAGGTGGTTGAAAAATTAAAGCCTAAGATCCTTATTGATGAGTTATTCTTAGCAAAAATATTGACATGAGACTACAGAAGGGCTTGAGAGAAGCTTGTGAGTTTAAATGTTAAGCCTCAAAAGAATGCACCCATATTCATATAAATCATGCGTTTGAGCTGAAATCGAGACGTACTCTCTTCTATAAACCTTATTCAAGTGAGACCCTTATGAGAAAGTATTTTTTAGAGATATGGTAATATTTTCATCCTAAAAGATAGTATGAATTACGAGATTATGAGCATTAGTAGTACAAAGTGCCCTTAAGTTAAGAGAAAAGCATGCAAATGTTCAATAATTAAAGGAAAGGAGTAGTGATGAGGAAAATTAAGTGCTTATAGTCATGCACCCATTGACTTATAAGTGATGATTTCCTTTATGAGTAGAAAAATCAAATAATAATATTGTAGAGAGTTCTTGATAGAAGGAAGAGGAATAGCTACTAGTCATGATGAGATAGAGTACACTTTTAACCAGAATAGAGTTGATGTCGATGTGCCATCGTGTTAGAGAAGACTAAATATATGTGTGGAATCAGAGAGCAGAGTATTCATAAGGTGATAGACCTAAGCTAGTCTTATGAATTTTGAAGGAGGAACTCCATGGTATTCATAGGATAATAGAATTATTTGATAGGTAATGCACAATAAGTGAGTAAATAGTACTTAAGTTGTGAAATAGAAGGTGAAGGTAATATGTAGGTAGGTAAACGGAGGGTTAAAGGTTTTCTACTTGTCATGAGATCTTAGTGGGTGAGTGTTTCTTGACTTTTCTGGTAGTCGCAAGTAGTATAAGGTGTGAGGAATCATATTGATATCAATGTTTAGTATTAGATACTAAGCTTGAATTTGACATAAGTGTCGTGATCAAAAGATGGAAACATGAGGGTGATAGTGTTAGTTTTGAGATCTAGTCTAGTAGGTTTGACCTGAAATAGGTGAGGAGATCAAAGTGGTACCTTGCAATGAAAATGTGGTATTATGACCGATAGAGGAGAGAAACGAAGGTAGAGCAGTAAGAAGTACACCTGAGATGGTATGTGGCCAGGCATAGTCCCAATTGAGGTTATGATTTTTATGTGTTCCTAGATTGTGTAATTGAGCTGCCAATATGGGATATGCTGGTGCAAGTGTAATTTTCCTAAAGAGTTAGATGAAGAAGCCTTAGGAGCCAATGAGAAGAGGTCAAGAGAAACATCTTAGAAATAGGTCTTAGTACCTGCTTATGGAGAGTTCGGTAGTCATGAGATAAACTTTTCCCGAGTGTTAGAGTAAAGGGGGATGTAAACCGGTTTAGAGATTATGGAATAATTCCATAGCTTTCAAGTGTCAGCTTTAGACCTATGGGGGAGATGATAAGATGCGAAATCAAGTCAAGTGTTGAGAATAAGATAGTAATGAGTTCAAAAGAGTATGGGAGATATCTTTTCAGAGGTCCTTTTAGTAGTGGAATGATGTTAGAAGGAGAAGATTAATGTTCTTATCATGATAATGATGGTGTGATAATTCCATCTAAGGTTATAAATGTGGAGGATGAGGTTTTACTATGAGAAATAGTTAAATGAGATCCCTTAGTTGGTTTCGAGTAGTAATGCGAGATATTCAAGTTGGTATGACAGAGATGATGAGAGAATGAGAACTTCTTAAGGAGCTGGTGAGTAGGAGTCCATGAAGTCGTTAGAATACTAAGCTTGAATGTGGTGTTGTTAAACCGTATGTGGTTCTTGATATGAGCCCAATGTTAATTAAATGTTGTGCTAAAGAGAAATATTCTTGGGATGATATTCCCTATAGAGAGGTATAGAACCTGAACCTTAGACTTTTGGGTTAAGCTTGAATACAGTAAGAGCGTACCATTAGACTTAGACCTAGGTAAGAGTAGTCATGTACCTTTGTGGGGGCTATGAGTTACAGTCAATAAGGTATGGTATTAAGGAAACAAGAGCATAGTTGAGGAGTGTTGCTAAGCTTAATATCTAGCAGTCATATTACCCCAGGCATGGTATTCCTATTCTTACTTCATGCCCAGATTTCCTTTGTTTCAGATAAGGTAACCTCAGAGAGAGTGTGACTATGTTCAGAACAACATCGTCCTTGATTTAGGTGCTATCGAAGGTCCCACCTCTTGGTTTGAATCAGTCCAGCCTGTGTTAGTAGGCAAGTTCATGAGTCAGATGAGATGGTAAGAGTAACCCCATTCCATACCCAGTCCAGCTGTCATTCGAGGACGAATGATCCCAAGGGGGAGATAATATAACACCCCGAATTTTTTTGAGCTAAGACTCAAACCATTCATCATTGTGAGTAAGATTTTATCGATAAATTTAAATATTCTTAAGTGTTAGGGTCACTAGTTCCAGAAAGAACTAAAGAGAAATTATTCAAGTCATTCGTAAGTTCTTTTAAGTTTTGGATCAAATTCAAACGACCATAACTTTTAACAAAGGATGAGTTAGGAGACCCATAAGATATCAAATGAAAGATCTCTGAGTCTTCTTCCCAACGCCACCGAGTTTGCTAATATTCGAGTTTAGATGAGGGAGATATACCCGTTTGAGTTCAGCCTGTCCAGTTAAGGAAATTTACCCAAATTAATGAGGGGTATTTTGGTCGTTTCCTTACACCACTAGCCTAGCTCATTTTTGTTAACCTTTTAGGGGTCTAAACTGATTGAAATCAGTTTTAGTTATTCCTAAACGTGCTTAGGGTTTTGAGAAGAGTTCAAGAGGGTGAAAAGGGAGAAAAGCTTCAAGCGTTCAAGATTCTTGCTATACTTCGAGGGATATCGCCAAGGATTTTGATCCTTAAAAGGTATGTAAGTTCTCATACTCTTCGGTTCATTCTCCCACACATCAATCGTATTATTTTTATCCGTATTTTCATTCTTGAGGTTGAATGATTTGAGTTCTTGAAGATTTCTTGAGGTTTTAGCTTAATTCCTTGTTAATGGAGTCTTGTTCGGTTCTTGAGGTGAGGATCTTGCGAATGAGTGAATGTTTTACTAGGTTTTGATTGGGGATCTGATCTAAGTGTGCTTAGTATATGAACCTAAGAGAATTTGGAGGAAACATTCGAATCTAGATGAGGTAGGCCGGGAAAATTGAAGAAAAAATTCGTCGGAATGATCTGGGAAGAAGCTGGTGTGGCGCGCCCCAGATGCGCCAAGAGGGCTGGCATGGGGCTCCTGCAGTGCACCAGGGAAGAGGTTTTGAAGTTTAGGGGATGGCGCCCCACACCACTCAGTGCGCCAGGGTCGCCATATCCCCTACTCTTCCGCCCTTCTTTCCGTTGAAGTTCTATTAAATCATGTCATCGATCACTTCTTTATTTTTACTATCCAAACTACGAATAATCATCGAGAAATCTTATATATCATAATCATGATCCTTGAATTCATAATTAAAATTCAAGGTAGAGTTGAGAGTAAAGTTTGAGAAAGCCTCTTTGAGTCTTTTCGGGGAGTCTTCTACAATTACTTATAATTGTTTCAAAACTCAAGTAAGTGAGTATGAGAATGAGGAGAGTGTATTCATGAGCTTGCATTATTATTGAAACCCTTGAGTCGAGTCGTTCGTGCCCATAAGGTCCACATGAATTCCATAAATTAATTATCCTTGAGAGGAGTAGTATCTTCGAGTTCTAAGTTCTTGAGTATTGAGTTCCTAATCTTTTTTTAGAAACTATTCTTCATAATTATGGACTACCATATGTTATACATGGAGGTCCTGGAGTTGGGTCAGTCATGCCCATAATTCCGCATGAACCCTATGAGTCGACCATTATTTAGATGAGTAGTATCATTGAGTCCTTGAGTTTTGGAGTTATTGAGTTTCTAGTATTGAGTTCTATATATGGTTATTGAAAACCTTGAATTGAGTCATTCGCGTCCATAATTTGGCATGAACCCTATTTTGAGAAGTCTTTTAAATTAATTATAATTTGTTTTAAGACTTGAGTAAATGAGGATGATGATGAGGAGAGTTGAGTTTCATTTTTTAAAATGAATATATGGAAACAAAGTATTCCGAAGAGTAAATGTTTTTACAATTAAGATGAGAGAAATTTGTTGTCACGCCCCGAGCCTACACCCTGGGCAGGACTGCCACTCATGAACCATTGTTGGCCCCAAGCGAACCCTTGGTCTGGCTTACTACTCGGCGGAAGACTTTACTCAACAAAGATAAATACATGTAATAAACTAGAATATTATAAAGGAAACATTCAAATGGCCAATGAGGCTAACTCAAGTCTCAACATAACAGAATGAAAATGTAAAGACATATGAACTATAACTAGTTGTCTATGAAGCCTCTAAAACTATGAGGGATGTCGGGATAAGACCCCTGATCATCCTAATAACTGAAAAAATACTAAAACCAATGTAAAAAGGGATCCTCCGGAAAGCAAGGAGTCTCACCAAATGACTGTGAATGCTCAACTCGATCAACGAGGCGCTGGATGCTGATCCTGGTTACCTATATCTACATCATTAAAAGATGCAAGCCAAATGGCATCAGTACATTGAATGTACGAGAATGCGAGGGGATTTCTAAACAAAACATAAGCTGGAACTGGAACTGAAGGAACTTACCTTGTCTCAACTCAAGTCTACTCAATTCAATATAAAGTAGTAATAAAGATGCAGTATATAGAAAAGCTTTAAAACATGAAGATAACAACTCAGTGCATTAAAAAACGCACAATAACTCAGTTTGTATAGGAAAATACAAGTACCTTTGTGTATATAAGAATAAAAAATATCTCTGTGGGAGTTTGTCTAACCGACAACCATCTCTATGAGCTTAAGCGATGGTACATCACCTTGCCTCACGCTGCAAGGGTCGTCTTACACCTTGTCGGGGGTATAGAACCTAACTGACTAAGTGGATCCACTAGTCTATGCTAAAAGCATTAAGGAATCAACTAAAAAGTATGACCCTTTTCTACCCATGTTGGCTACACTGTTTATGAAGATTTTGATTTATCTGAACTCAAATATGTCCCCAAATCGGTGCTCAAAACTACTCCCAAAATATACTAGCTCATATGTTTAAAAACATAACTCTTTCTGTGGTTTGATATTATTACTCAAAAACTAGATCATAATCTCTCTTGGAAATCAATGCTTTCTCTCTTGGAAATCGGTGTTTCCTTTCTTGTTTAAATGTGAAAACATTTTAACTCTTGGGAAAACTTAGTTCCCATATAATCTTTTGAAGAAAAGAACTTCACTCTTACTCTTACTCAACTCAATGCTCAAGTCTTTAAAACAAGTTTAAAACATTTGCAAAAGACTTTTGAAAATACTCTAAGAACTCTCTAGACTTGGCTCTTAACTCTACCTTGAATTTGAATTATCAATTCAAGGTTATGATTTGTGATAGGAAAGATATCATGATGATTAAAAGTGTTATTAGATAGTTAAACATGAGAAACGATCAAGAAATCACTGTCTAGAAGCAAGTCCGCGAAGCGGAGAGGCATTTTAATATTTGGTCGTAAAATAAATTTTGAGGTAGAAAGGTTCGCGATGCAGAGAAAAATTCTATAAAAAGGGGAGGCAGGTCCGCGACGTAGACTGGGTTACCAGTTTTGCCCAACTTTTTCCTTCTCCATTTTCTAACCCCAATTCGCCTAAATTCGATTATTTTTCTCAATTTCTCTTTAGATTCATATATTAGTATATGTACACAAGAATCTATTCATAAACGTCTCTAAAATCGACACGATTTTCTCAAGAACCTAACAATCCCAACTTAAATCAAGAACGAAAGCCAATATTCAAGAACACAATTCAAAATAATCAACTTTCTAGAACAAATTTCGCTGAAATAAGCATGATTGGCATGTGGGTGAACGGACCCAACTCTATGAAAGTATCACATACCTCTTTAGGGATCAACCCTTGGCGAAATCTGCAACCAATCCTCAAGAAATAGATGAACCTTGGCTCTTTCTCCTCTTTTTCTCCTCTTTTCTCTTCTCTCAAAGCCCTAGCATAATTTTATGAACCGTAAACTGAAAAAATTCAGTTTAGACCCCAATTAAATCACTAAAAACAAATTTAATTAATTGGGTAATGAAAAGAACAAAATACCCTTAAAAAATCTGGGTGACTTTCCTTATTCAGACAACCTGACTTCAAACAGACATATCTCCATCATACACACTCGGAAATGAGCAAACTCGGTGGTGTTGGAATTATAATTCAAAGAACTTTCATATGTTATCTTGTATCCCACCTTACTCATCATGATCTAGGAGTTATGGACGTTTGAAGTTGACCCAAAACTCATACTTCACATAACTTGCCAAAATTTCCAAATTTATTTATTTCCAAAAATGGTTTCTTTCTAATTCTATCTATTTCAAGTAGCGGGGGGTGGGGGGTTACAATATCTCCCCTTTGGGAAAATTCTTCCTTGAATGAGATTACTCTTAGAAGGCTAAGGGGCTAACTTCTAACATTCAGCTCAAACACCCAACAAGCAAAATATAAATACAACATGCCAACTCAAGACAAATGCCAATAAAAGGATTATTACCTTAGTTAGGAATTTATTTGGATTCGAAGAGATGTGGGTATCACTTCTTCATATCCTCCTCAGCTTCCCAAGTAGCTTCCTCAACAAACTGATTTCTCCACAGAACTTTGATTGATGCTACTTCCTTGGTCATCAACTCTCAAACTTGGCGATCTAGAATTTGAACAGGAATCTCCTCATAAGAGAAGCTATCCTTAATACCAATATCTTCAGTAGGTACAATAAGTGAAGGATCACCCATACACTTCTTCAACATAAAAATGTGGAACACCGGATGGACCGCTGCTAACTCTTGGTGTAGCTCTAACTCATAAGCTACATTGCCAATCGTTTTGGAGATCCTATAAGGACCAATATACCTAGGACTAAGTTTCCCCTTCTTACCAAATCTCATAACACCCTTCATGGGTGAAACTTTCAATTAAATCCAATCATCTACTTCAAACTCTGAGTCTCTTCTCCAAACATCTGTATAGGATTTATGATGACTCTGCGCTGTTTTCAATCTCTACTGAATAACTTTGACTTTCTCCATAGCTTGATGAACTAAGTCTGGTCCTATCAACCCAGCTTCACCAACTTCAAACCATCCAATAGGAGATCTGCATCTTCTCCCATAAAGAGCCCCATACGGAGCCATTTGGATGCTAGAGTTGTAACTACTATTATAAGAAAACTCTATGAGAGGTAGGTGATCATCCCAATTACCCTTGAAATCAATCACGCAAGCTCTCAACATATCTTCTAAAGTCTGAAAGGTGCGCTCTTCTTGACCATCAGTCTGATGAGAAAAAACAGTACTCAAGTTCACTTTCGAACTCAAACCTCTGTGGAATGACTTCCAAAATTGTGCACCTCTATCTGAAATAATCGACACTGGAACTCCATGAAATCTGACTACCTCTGTAATATATAACTTAGCAAAATCTTCTGTTGAATGTGTAGTCTTTACAGGCAAAAAAGTAGGTTGATTTAGTCATTTGATGTACAATCACCCAAATGGAATCATGCTTCCTGCGAGACCGTGGTAAACCTGTAATGAAGTCCATATTGATCATCTCCCACTTCCATTCTGGAATCTCTATATTCTAAGCCATACCACCGGATGCTCTACTTTAACTTGTTGGCAATTCGAACACTTAGCAACAAAATCTGCAATGCCTTTCTTCATACTACTCCACCAATAAATCTCGCTCAATCACGATACATATTTGTGGAACTCAGATAGATAGAATATCTGGAGCTATGAGCTTCCTCCATGATCCTCTCTTGAAGTTCATCCACCCTTGGCACACACAATCTACCTTGATACCTCAATATACCGTCTCCCCCTTGTTCAAAAGCCATTACTTTTTACTTATCAACATTTGCCTTTAATTCAAGCAAAATAGGATCTTGGTCTTATTTCTCTTTAACTTCAGACACTAACGATGATTCAGCTCCATTCATCACCACTAGTCCTCCTTCATCGGAATCCCTTAATCGAACTCCTAATCATGCAAGTTTATGGACCTCCTTTGCTAACTCCTTATTATCTTCCTCAAAATAAGCGGTACTACCCATAGACAATCTACTCAAGGCATCAACAACAAAATTAGCCTGACCTGGGTGGTAGAGAATACTCATGTCATAATCCTTGAGTAACTCTAACCACCTTCTCTGTCTGAGATTAAGCTCTTTCTGACTAAACACATACTGAAGACTCTTTTTATCGGTGAACACATCTAAATGAACACTATAAAGATAATGACGCCATATTTTCAAAGAAAATACTACGGCAGCCAACTCTAGATCATGGGTTGGGTATTTCCTTTCGTGAACCTTAAGCTATCTGGAGGCATAATCTATAACTTTGCCATTTTGCATTATCACACAACCCAATCCGACTCTGGACGCATCACATTATACTATAAAATCGTGTGTACCTTCTGGTAAGGAGGTCAATACTGGGGCAATAGTCAGCCATTTTTCCAATTCCTGAAAGCTTTTTCACAAGTTTCAGACCATTGGAACTTGACTGTTTTCTGAGTTAACTTAGTCAACGGAGATGAAATAGATGAAAACCCCTCGACGAAACTTCTAATAGCCAGCCAATCCCAAGAAACTCCTAATATCAGTTGGAGATGTGGGTCTAGGCCAATTATGTACTGCCTTGATTTTCTGAGTATCAACTCTAATTCCATCACCAGAAACAACATGGCCTAAGAAAACAACAGACTCAAGCCAAAATTCACACTTAGAAAATTTAGCATATAATACCTTATCCTTGAGAGTTTGAAGGACTATTCTGAGATGACTAGCATGATCTTCCTCATTCCTCGAATATATTAGAATGTCATCAATGAATATGATAACAAACATATCTCAATAATGCTTGAATACTCTGTTCATAAGGTCCATGATTGTTCCAGAAGCATTGGTCAAACCAAAGGACATAACTAGGAACTCATAATGACCATAACGCGTCCTGAATTCTATCTTAGGGATATCACTTTCCCTTACTCTTAAGTGATGATAGCCAGATCTGAGGTCTATCTTAGAAAAACAAGTGGCACCCTGAAGTTGATCGAAAATATCATCAATTCTCGGAAGAGGATACTTATTCTTTATAGTAACCTTGTTCAACTGAAGACAATCTATGCACATACGAAGGGAACCATCTTTCTTTCTCACAAAAAAAACCAGACCGCCCCAAGGTGAGACACTTGGTCAAATAAAACATTTATCAATATGGTCTTTCAACTCTATTCGTGCCATTCGATATGGAGGAATAGAGATTGGATGAGTATCGGGAAGAATATCTATACCGAAGTTTGTTTCTCTCTCAGGAGGGACTTTGGGAAGATCGTCTGTAAAGACTTCTGGAAACTCGCTAACAACTGAAACTGACTGAAGAGGGGGTGTCTCAATACTAGAGTCATTAACTCGGACAAAGTGATAGACACAACCCTTGGAATTAACTTTCTCACCTTAAGGTAAAAAATGAAACGACCCTTAGGCACTGTTGAACTACTCTTCCACTCTATAACCGGCTCATTAGGAAACTTAAAATTGACTACTCGAGTTCTACAATCGATTGATGCATAACAGGCATGAAGTCAGTCCATACCTAGAATGACATCGAAATCTACCATATCTAACTCAACTAAGTCAGCCATGGTGCTCTTGTTATTGACGGAAATGGTACAATCACGATATACTATCTCAGCTAGAATAGACTCACCAACAGGTGTAGTAACACTGAAGGGCTCAAGAAGTTGCTCAGGACGAATATGAAAATTCATGGCAATATATGGAGTCATAAAAGATAGACTCGCTCCTAGATCTAACAAAGCATAAACATCAAAAGTAAAGACTTTGATCATACCAGTGAAAACATCTGGAGAATTCTCTTGCTCTTGGCGACTAGTGATAGCATAAAGACGGTTTAATTCTCCGCCTACCCCTGAAGTAGCTCCTCTAAGTGCAGCTCTATCTGGTGGAGAAACTGAAGAAGATTAGGCTCTATTTCCCCCATTACCATTACCTTGTCTATTCTTAGGGCACTCTTTCATAAAGTGATTGTTCTGACCACACTTAAAGCAACTAGTGGAGCAATCATGACACACCCCTGAGTGGGTCCTACCACAATTAGCACATGCAGGAATCCTATTACCTCCTTGTGCAACACTACCTTGAGAATGTACAGGTCTAACTCTGAAATTCTGTGAGTTCTGACTATTGTACTCACCTTTGTTCCTTGGTACAGGTGCACTAGCAGATGATGAAGCAAGTCCCTTTTGCATTTTTTGGAATGATGACCGGTTGGCATTACTTTTTTGTTGCCTGGACTCATTCCCTAGCGTCTTAGCTTTCTTATTTCTGAACTCTTCTATATCCCTCAGCTTATCCTCCCTAACCTGTTGCACATCAATCAGCAACCTCGCTATGTCCATATCATCTATTAGCATAGCTGCCTCACCTTCCTTACTTGACAGATGAGATAACCCAGCAACAAACAGACTCATCCTACTTCTCATATCTGCAACCATCTCCGGAGCATAAGGGGAAAGTTGGGTGAACTTAAGGCTATACTCATGCACGCTCATAGATTCCTTCTTAAGAGTAAGGAATTCTCGTACCTTTGTTTCTCTCAGTTCTCGGGGAAAGAAATTTCCCAAGAAGGCCTCCTCAAACACAACCCAACTCACAATCGGTGCACCCTCAGCTCTTCCCTTCTTCCATTGATCAAACTAGATTCTAGCGACACCCTTCAGTTGGTATGCAACTAGTTCCACTCTCTTAGCATCAGTAACATGCATAATCTCAAAAACCTTCTGAAGCTCTTCAACAAAATTTTCCGGATCCCCAGTGATTCTTGAACCAGTGAAGCTTCGAGGATTCATCCTTAAGAACTCACGGATCCTAGAGGTATCAGCCACTTCCTGACGATTCTCTCATTGTTGCCCAGCTTGAATGGTCACAACTTGGCTCAACATCTGGATGGCCTCACGGAACTCAGCATTGGTGACCTCTCATTGGGGTTGCACTTCAGGTGCATTAGGTACCTTGTTCCTCAACATTCCTCCTAGCAGAAAGATCTCTGACAACTCTTCGTGGAGGCATGATCTGAAAAACATGTGCAACCATGAGTTAGAAAGAAACTTTTATAGAGATTAACTGTGTCGCACGAAGTGAGTATGAAAGAAGTGATATAGTTCCTAAATGTTGCAGCCTCCTAATTATAGATGAGGCGCATTTCACACCGATAACTAGGACTCTACAGACACAACTTCATAGACTCTCTAGGACTCTTGAACTCTGTGCTCTGATACCAAGTTTGTCACGTCCCGAGCCTACACCCTGGGCGGGACTGGCACTCGAGAACCATTACTGTCCCCAAGCGAACCCTTGGCCTGGCTTACTACTCAGCGGAAGACTTTACTCAACAAAGATAAATCCATGTAATAAACTAGAATGTTATAAAAGAAACATTCAACTGGTCAATAAGGCAAACTTAAGTCTCAACATAATAGAATGAAAATGTAAAGACATATGAACTATAACTAAATGTCTATGAAGCCTCTAAAACTATGAGGGATGTCGGGACAAGACCCCCGATCATCCTAACAACTGAAAAATACGAAAAGCAATGTAAAAGGGATCCTCTGGAAAGCAAGGAGGCTCACAAAATGACTCTAAACGCTCAACTGGATCAACAAGGTGCTGGATGTTGATCTTGGTTACCTGTATCTGCATCATAAAATGATGCAGGCCAAATGGCATCAGTACATTGAATGTATGAGCATGCAAGGGGAATTCTAAACATAACATAAGCTTGAACTAGAACTAAAGGAACTTACCTTGTCTCAACTAAACTCTACTCAATTCAATATAAAGCAGTAATAAAGATGCAGTATAAGGAAAAGCTTTAAAACATGAAGATAACAATTCAGTGCATTAAAAAACACACAATAACTTAGTTTGTATATGAAAATGCAAGTAACTCTGTGTATATAAGTATACAAAATATTTATGTGGGAGTTTCTCTAACCGACAACCATCTCTATGAGCTTAAGTGATGGTACAACGTCTTGCCTCACGTTGTCAGGGTCGTCCTATACCTTGTCGAGGGTATAGCACCTTACTCACTAAGTGGATCCACTAGTCTATACTTAAAGCATTAAGGAATCATCTAAAAATTATGACCCTTTTCTACCCATGTTGGCTACATGGTTTATGGAGACTTTGAATTATCTGAACTCAAATATGTCCCCAAATCGGTGCTCAATACTACTCCCAAAATATACTAGATCATATGTTTAAAAACATAACTTTTTCTGGGTTCGAGATTATTACTCAAAAACTAGCTCAAAAGCTCTCTTGGAAATCGGTGTTTCTTTTCTTGTTTAAATGTGAAAATATTTTAACTCTAAGGAATACTTAGTTCCCATATAATCTTTTGAAGAAAAGAACTTCACTCTTACTCTTACTCAACTCAATGCTCAAGTCTTTAAAACAAGTTCAGAACGTTTGCAAAAGACTTTTGAAAAGACTCTAAGAACTCTCTAAACTTGGTTCTTAACTCTACCTTGAATTTTAATTCTGAATTCAAGGTTATGATTTGCGATAGGAAAGTTATCATGAAGAGTAGGAGTGTTTTTAGATAGTTAAACATGAGAAACGATCAAGAAATCATTGTCTAGAAGCAAGTCAGCGACGCGGAGATGCATTTTTATATTTGATCGTGAAATAAATTTTGAGGTAGAAGGGTCTGCGATCTCTTCGTGACGTGGAGAAAAAAATCTGTAAAAAGGGGAGGCAGGTCCGAAACGCGTACTGGGTTGCATGTTTCGCCAGAATTTTTCCTTCTTTGTTTTCTAACCCCAATTCACCTAAATGCAATTCTTTTTCTCAATTTCTCTTTAGATTCAGATACCAAGTATATGTACACAAGAATCTATTCATAAACGACTCTAAAATCGACATGATTTCCTCAAGAACTCAACAATCCCAACTTAACTCATGAACGAAAGCCAATATTCAAGAACACAATTCAAAATCATCAACTTTCAACTTTCTAGAACGAATTTCGCTGAAATAAACATGATTGGCGCGTGGGTGAATGAACCCAATGCTATGAAAATATCACATACCTCTTTACCCTTGGCGAAATCCGCAACCAATCCACAAGAAATCGACGAACCTTAGCTCTTTCTCCTATTTTTCTCCTCTTTTCTCTTCTCTCAAAGTCCTAGCGTAATTTTATGAAGCGTAAACTGAACCAATTAAGTTTAGACCCCAAATAAATTACTAAAAATGAATTTAATTAATTGAGTATTGAAAAGACCAAAATACCCTTCAAAAATCCGGGTGACATTCCTTATTCAGACAACCTGATTTCAAACAGGCATATCTCCCTCATACGAACTCAAAAATGAGCAAACTCGGTGGCATTGGAAAGATAATTTAAAGACCTTTCATATGGTATCTTGTATCCCACCTAACTCATCATATTCAAGGATTTATGGTCATTTTAAGTTGACCCAAAACTCATACTTCACATAACTTGCCAAAATTTCCAAATTTAATTATTTCCAAAACGGTTTCTTTCTAATTCTAGTTCTTTCAAGTAGCGGGGGGGAAGGGGGGGGGTTTACAACTTTGATTTACATATGTGTTCATTAGGAGTTTTTGAGCACTATCTCTTTTAAGAGAACCTTTTTGAGTAATAATCTCAAAGTTTGAGGATGAGGAAATATTTTAAACATATTAGCATGAGTTATATTATTAGGAGTATTATTGAGCACCGATATGGGGTCGAGTTCAGACAACTTGAACTCCTCATAAACCATGTAGCCAACGTGGATAGAAAGGGCCATACCTTTTAGATGATTCCTTATTGCTTTTGAAGCATAGCTTAGTGGATCCACTTAGTTGAGGATGTGTTACACTCTGGCAAGATTTAGGACAATTATGGCTGCATGAGCGAGACATTGTATCATATCATAGCTCATAGTGACGGTTGTCGGTTAGAGAATCTCCCAAATAAGAGTTATTATTGTATTTTTACATACAATTGAGTTGTTATTGTATTTTTACATACAATTGAGTTATTATCTACTGTTTTGAAAGCTTTCCATATATTTCATCTTCTATTATTGTTTTATCCTTGAGTTGAGTATCTTATTCTTGAGTTGTGTATCTTTGAGTTGAATGTCTTATCCTTGAGTTGAGTATTTTATAATTGAGTGGGGTTTTGATTTGAGTTGAGTGAGTTTGACAAGAGGTAAGTATGTTTATTTTCTATCAGTTCAAGATTATGTTTATGCTTTAGAATCCCCTTACATGCTCGTACATTTCATGTACTGATGTCATTTGGATTGCATCTATTTATGATGCAGATAAAGGTATTCAGGGTCATCAACATATGCTCTGTTGAGACCACTTGCATTTCCAGTTAACTTTGGTGAGCCTTCTTTCTTCCGGAGGGTTCCACTTTTCTTTCAGGTTGTTAGGATGTCGTGGGTCTTGTTCCGATAATCCTCTTTTAATAGTAAAGGCTTCATAGATAGTTTAAAAGTTGAGGAGTCTATCATTATTCCCTTTGTTGTTGTAATGCTTTGAGCTCATGATGCATTTAACTAATACTTGTTAAATTATTTTCAGATGATTATTGGAGTCTAGTTTAAATTAAGTTTTTAAAGTTTTTTTTTGCATCATGAGTTTTCATTTTTCTTGAGTAAGTCTTCCGCTGAGTAATGAGCCAGACCAAGGGTTCGCTTGGGAACCAGCAATGATTTTTGAGTGCTAGTTACGTCCAAGGTGTAGGCTCGGGGCATGATAGATTCCATGATAAATTTCATGGAAATATTGAATAACAAGATCAATAAACTACGCTCAAATACTAATGAAAGAAATTTGGAGCAAAAACAAGAGTATGTGCATATTAATCTTGCAGCGGAAGATGTTGAATTCACTACCAACTCAGAACTGCCCCAAATTAACTTTGTCTCACACGGAAACATAGTCCAATATAAAAAAGTAAGTGTCTTATTAGTGTGGTGATTGAATACTGAGAAAGATGATTTTTTGTTTGTTTTCTCTATTTTTCATTTTTGTCTCACGTTCTCAAAGAAGAAGGAGAAGTTGAACACTAACACACTCTTAACTTTTCTCTCTTCTTTTCAAAAATAGAATTATCCTTCATTTTTTTTATTTTAGAAATTAAATAAAATCGGATTGGGTCAGGTAAGAATGGGTCAGATCGGGTCAGTCCACATGGGCGACCCACAACCAAAAAACTTAAAATGAAAATAATAATATCCACAATATAGACCTTTGAGAATTTTATTTATGGGGAGATTTTCTCCCGACATATTTTTTTTTTCAATATTAGTTTTATAATATGTAGGACAATTGGTCAAACCATATATATAATAATATTATGTTTTAAGGGCTCGTTTGGTGTGAGGGATAAGAACAAATAGTCTTGGGATAAAATTTAGATGTTTTGTTTGGTTGACATGTTTGGGATAACTTATTCCATCATTTATAGCATAGTGATGAGATAAGTTATCCCATATACATGGTGGGATAAGTTATCCCAGTATAGTTAATCTTGGGATAACTAGTTCCCAACCAAATGACCCCTTAATATATCTTTATCTCTCGTCTAATTTATCATCATATGTCCTGAAATTATAAGCTTCCACATGACATCCTGATTCATTCGAACCCAACATTATGTAACATAGTAACCCAGTAAGATGCCATGATTTTGTTGATTTCATAATACATGGTGTCATTCCACCTAAGAACATTGTCAATTAAGAGGGTAGAACTATATTTATTCTGATTCCGAGTTTCTTTCTCTTTTGTAGATACGGTCACGAACTAACTACTACTTGAATCGTTATATATTGGTTCTTCATGATTATGATAGTAACTTCCGTGGAGTGAAAAAGTTTACTCTTTATTATATGTGCACACTTAATACTAGACCTCTTTATGAGTACACATTTGTTCCCGTTGATTACCAAAAGACCCAAAGATGATTATAACCCCGGCAATTTCATAACACTTAACCTTACCATTAACACCAAATCACCCCAACAAGGAAACTCAATGTTATCAATCAAGACCTAGAGAACAACCCTTAATCATTATCTTTTCTCCCCTTAACAAAAATAAACAACAACCTTAACCATCAAATCTTTTTGTCTGAAGGCCTAGGAATTAAACCTCCCTCAAATTTAGAGAATACCATGGAGTAGAAAAAAATAAGTCTAACTACCCAAATAAGAAAACCTAGCCTACCTAGGCACCAAGCAACTGCTGCAGAAGTCTGATCGCGAAACTTGAACCCTTTGTGAAGCTTTAGCTTATTCTTGGTCTAAAATATCAATACAACACAACATTCAATCAAACCATGGCCTAATAGTTCTTGGATTACAACCAAATCCAAAACCTAGGAAAAATAATGATCATTCTATCCAACCAAAGGCTTTTCCAACCATTACATAATTTTAAACTCTCCCCAAGAGTAATAACTTAGATTCTAAGGCTTAAGAATCAATGTACACGGTTGAGGAGTAATAAGCTTACCTTTACTGACATACTCCATGGAAAATCGAGTGCAAACATCCCAAAATTTCCCCTCTCAAGTCTAAGAAAACAAAATGCAAAAAGGAGGTTCCAGGTTGTTTGTACATAAATCTCATTTCACCCCACTATAGTGGTCTGAGAACCGCTATAGTGAAACGCCTCCCGCTATAGCAGCCTTGACGAAACTTCAAAAACTAAAACTTTAGAAAAAGGTTTTTTTGACAACACAACCTCTTTCCTTAACGTCCCGACACATACCTTCTATGCTAAAATTAATTTCGGGAGTTCTACTTACTCGAATTAGATTTCCCACGGTCCTATGGACTCCTGAATGCCTTGGATACAAGAATATCTCAACCAAACCTCATTATTACACCCCCCATTCATGGATGTCCCTGGAACTCACCTAGCTAAGATTCCTTCTGAGGCTGGCCTATTCTAAAACTTTTAAGTCACTACCCAAAAAGTTTTTTTGACCCAAATTCTTTCACCATTGGCCTACTCAAAAAGACTGGGGTGGGTATTTACAATAGATATTAATTTACCCATCGCTCATCTCTGAGAAATCAAACAAGAAAAATTGGGTGAAGTCAAGAAGAAGGTGGTACCTGAATTCTCAAACAACTGAGGGTACTTTTCCCACATGCTCCTCTCATTCTTCCCAAGTGGCCTCTTCAACCGAATGATACTTCCATCGAACCTTCACTAATCTAATCACCTTAGTCCTCAACTTTTGGACTTCCTGATCAAGCCTAGAAACTACCTCTTCCTCATATTTAATTCCTTGCTAGCCCTATCAAGTCCCACTTGCTAATACACTCACCATTTCCATGGTCTAAATTGAATTATACTTACCAAAAGTCTTAGGAAGACCCACCATGAAGACAATGGTTATCCTTTCCCAAAAGGTTATATGGGATACTAAATCCCTCACATATCACTATACCACCTTAGTTTCCTCCAACGCTACACCTCGAGACACCAAATATCTCTTAACCACACAAGATAGAAATTTCATGGGAACCCATCATAGGCTGAGATATTTGCCAACTCCCATCCTAGGGTGAACTTTACCCGGCACCTACACCCTGGCCAAAGTTATAACGAGAACATCATCACCAATCAACGATCATTAACCACAATGTATCATTATGACTAACAAGAGGGATATGATTGATCAAGAAATCATTTACTAATCCCACTCCCCCTGCCGACCCTACTACTAAGGATCATGTATCATGACCAATCCAACTTATTTCAAAACCTCCATAACTTCGCTATGCTCTTTTCAAGAGCTACTATCAGCCAATGATCACTTGCATAAAATAAGACTAAGAATAATGTCCAACACTACCCAGCCAACTACGGGTCATTTTTCCAAAGACTGCATGAGTGACTATTCCGACTAAAGGAAAATCATTATTTCACCAATACCCAAAAATTTGGTCCCACCAATCTCACGGTTCCTTAGTAACCACACATCATCACTACAACGTAAGTAGTTACTCAATCAAGGATAAAAAATCACTAAGTCAATTACGGTCTGATGTTTGAATATATATCGGTTTCCTTAAACATGAAACATCACACATACCAAACCAATCACCCACACCAAACCAATAACCTTTACACCCAGGTTACCATACCTATCCTTTCCTTTTATCACACATGGATGCCAATCTTTATATTTTCATGTAATATATCACAAGTAAACTAATGATTTAAAACAACTTAGAAATTAAAAGTAAAATAAGGAAAACGTGATAGGGATTCTGCCCTGGCCAACCTGCTATAGAGGCTAGCACACTGCTACGGCGGGCACAAATAATAACATCCTAGAAAATTTACCCTTTATCTACAAAATTTTGTCATTCCCTTACCTGGTTTTCAATCATATCACATGAAACCACACTATGGCATTTGACATAATCCCAAGACCAAACCAAACAATGCATAGACAAGACTCAACATCACATTATCACATAACAAATTTCAAACAACATAGGAAAACAATTCATATTATCACATACCCGCTATCATACAAGAGTAGCCGTTTTCATGGTTCTCCACCATTATCGACTATCCCACAATCAAAGATTCCCTTCATTCACCATCAATCCTTTTTCCCTTACCATCTTTACCCATGGTAAGCCCATGTAGTTTTAATTTCATCTCAAGATCGTTCGCAAACATGTATAATGCAAAATTTGCCTCATGGCCATAAAATTTTAGGACTGAATTACACAAAACATGATTAATAATCACATAACAACTTTAGTCATTCAGGAAAGTATAATTCACACATAGGAAAGTATAATCCCCACATAAATAGGTATTCAAATATTGCAATGCACCTAATAACAACCATTAAGCATTCATCACCAATAAATCAAGTTCAAGACAGTATTTGCATCATGGATGACCACTAACTGACCATCCATGCATTCACACGAATTAAAAGGCCAGATATCAATTGGAACCTTCCCAAGTCCAATCTTCCCTTGCTTGTGTACTTTCAACCATGACCACAACATCCATACTACTCCATTAAGATATCAATTAGAATGTAGAGATACCAATTTGACTCAAACTATACCACAAGCAACTGACCAAACGAAAAGAGTGAAAAAGTGAGACAAATTCTTAAAATGCTTCATAGCACCCTAAAGATTAAATGTGAACACCAACACACCAACTCTCAGGACTCAATTCGATATTTATCTTATATTAGGAGAGCCCTCAACCCTCAAACAGGTTATAACATGTAGAAAAAATAAATAATCCATAAACTAACACCCCAAATGGTTATAAAATTATAATAAATTGATTTATACCTCCAAATTTAATTTACAAGGAAATGTAGTAACACCACCAAGGAACTAGTCTTAAAATTTGATAAAATAAATTAGGCACAGTTCCCACCATAAGGAAGGAGGTGTAGAACCTATTGGAGGAAATCATCGTCTTCACATATGAAACATCACTGAATTCCTACAACTAGACTATGCCAAGTTGCATACCAAGAGTATTATCAATACAAAAAGCACATACTGACAGACATCATCGGTTGACCTCAAACTATCATATAATATAAAGTAGATTTTCAAAAGGGAACATCCAATATCCATCCACCTGCTTTTACCTTCCCATGTATAATGTCCATATACTAGTACAATTTGATCCCAACCTCCTACTTTATTCTGCTGCCAACTCTACTATTAATACATTTGACAACTTTTCCACTCTAAGGCTTACCAAGCATACTTGTGATGTCACTCTAATATCAGGTCATAGTCTAACCCTTCTATCATATTAATATCCATAACTACAAAACCATCATAATGCCAGATCATAGCCTAACCCTTCTATCACATTTATATTCATAAATACAAGACAATCATAATTCCAGATCATAGCCTAAACCTTCTAGCGCATTAATATTCATGAAGACCAGGCCATCACTAGCCCTAAAACCCAACTTACTAGTCCTTCTCAATTTTTCATGCCAACTCCCTGGCCCTTTTGGAACAGTACATCGCACTAGTACCTTAGACAAACTCATCCATATTGACTCACATTCTCATTACCTAACAAGTTCTAAGAATACTAGACAATCATCATTTAAATAAACTAGTAACATCATGACAAATAGAAACACAATTTAGAAAACTAAAGCATTGAGTCCCCATAAATATAACCCAAAAGTTAAAACAATTATAATCACATGTATAACATAGTCCGCACTCCCAGTCCCCACCTTGGATTCATATGCACCCAAATACTATAAACACATGCAAATCAAATGTAACAACTATCATGAATACATAGACTCCAATCATAATATCATGAAATTAACCGATGCTTAGAATCAACCAATGCATAAAATATGTCCCACATGAGCACAAATGCACATACCTAGTCCTCTCATGGAACTTATACTCAATATGTTAGTGTAATGACGTGTTGCCTGAGAAATCTATAGTAACTGTACTAGTGTGGTAACCGAGCTATCCTTAATTAATGAATCGACATGGTACCCGCACAAACTATTAATAGTGTATTGATGTGGTACCTAAGTTAACCATATATGGATATCTAGGTATCAAGTGTCGTACTCGAGCCAACTGTTAGCATATATCATTTGTGGTATTCAAGCCAACCATGGGTATATCCTATACCAGGCATGGTACCCGAGCCAACCAACAATCACAAACAATATGCACAATTACAATAACCAACCACATTTGAAACCACAAGTAAATAAAATAGGTTCATTGCATGAGATTATCATATGAAGCCATTTCATAATCCTCCTTTTTTTCCTGGACATTTTGTAACACCTTAGACTTTAGAAAGGTTAAAGTGACCTAACGAGCAACTCCACAAGCCTAAAAAAGGCTAAGGACTCTTTATGAGACCCTAGAAGGTCTTTTTAGGACACCAATATATGTTTAGAGGTAGTGGGCTGGCCATTAAAGGAAGCCATGAAAAGGTCCCCCGGACGGTTGTCTTCATGGACCATGGAGACCTAAACAGTCTATGTGGCCTCTAATATAAGGCACTTTGGATGTTTATAAATTTAGGATCATTTTGGTCTTTGTGCTATGTGTTTGGTACCTAAGTTGTGTCATTTTAACCCCTATTTCAATACCTACATAAGTGATTTAAGTCCTAAAACAACGATTCTAAATCATTCATGTAATTCTTAAATTTCCCTCCACGTTCATCTCCAAAATCCTCTCTAAAGCTAAGGAAGAAGAAGTTAGAGCTTCACTTCAAGATTCTCAATTCACCATAGATTTTGGGCATTGATCACTAAGGTATGTTAGTATTAACCTATGAAGTGCTTTCCTCCATAGGCTTCCTAAAATCTTCCAATTTTACAAGTTAGATTCTCAATTCAAGTAGAGTTTTATCCAATCTTCATGGATTTTTTTCAATGATGATTCAATTGATTACTTTCTATCTTTTTATGCATGAATTGAAGTAATTACATGATTTTACGTAACCCATGCATGATCCATGATTTTTAGACTATGAACATATTATGAAGCTTATGAACTATGAAAGATGAAATTATGAAGATATGCATGCTTTTATGAACTTGATGTAAATGATTTGAGGATGCTTTGAGAGTAAAGTATCAATGTTATTGTGAAAGGTTTTCTCATACACTACTAAGAACATGATTGTGAAAGGATTTCTCACATGAAGGATTCATAAGGTTGAAAGATTTTCTCACCTAAGTTGAATCAATTTTAGGAGCTATTAAAAATGAACTCTAGCCCAGATTGGTTACTTAATTGGGCCTTTCCATGGATGATAATATGACTATGACAAATGACTATTCCGTGGGATTTTACTTAGAATTGAGTGGAATAGCGGTGATTACCCATGTCCCATAAACTATGTTCCACCACAAGATGATTATCTCAGATAAACATTAGCTAGTGGATCCACTTTAGCTCAGACTCATGGTTCTTACCTTGGAAAGTAAGGACATCTATTTTTGGTATGGGATAGACACCGGATTCCATGTTATAGCTCACATGGTAAACTCTTCACAATAATGAACTAAGGTTACTTCTAAAGTATCTCATAAGTGTTTAAAAGATGTTAAGCTTGCATTGACCATGACTATGACTTATGTTTCCTAACCCTTTTATCTTATGATTTAGCTTGGTCATTGCATGTCATGAAAATCCTTTTAAAAATGATTTCACAACTCTTATACATTTTTATCATACTTAATACATTCCATGTAATAATGCATAGTTGTGCCTACATTGTTTCACTAATATAGGGTCTGATGCTCCTACCTCTCACACTCATGGCTAGTTGATCTTTTGACACTCAAGGATTGGTGATTCCTCATGTTCCAAAAACCGAGAAACTTTTATTACTTTCTTTATTTTAGTTTTCAGACTTTGTACGTGATGTATGATTTACGTCTCAATCACATCCTTATGATGTAATAGATGGCTAGTTGAGACTATGTTAGACTTCCGCTTTGTCAAACTCTTTATGATATAAGACTCTTTCTTTTAAAATCTTTATTTCAATTATCTTGTATAATGTATGCTAAGTGGTTTGTGTAGGGACTTTCGAGATTCTATATGTAATATTACACCTAGGGTTTACTATGGATCGTGAAACATGCATTGAACAACATTCCACATAGATTAATCAATATAAACATATGCATGCATATATACACCTATATGCATATACCAATAGCTCAACACTAGACCCATTTTATGAGCACATATTTGTTCCCTTTGATTACCACAAGTCCTAGAAATGGCTATAACCCAGCATTTTCATAACACTTAACCTTACCATTAACACCTAATTACCCCAACAAGCAAACTCAAGGTTATAAATCAAGAATTTGAGAACCACCCCCAGTCATTATCTTTTCCCGCCTTTACACCAATAAAAACAACATTAACCATCCAGAAGGCCTAGGCATGAAATCTCTCGTCAATATACAAAATACCATGGAGTAGAAAATATGTTTTACTACACAAATAAGAAAACAAAGCCTACCTGTGTGCCAAGCAATTGCTGCAAAAGTTTGATCGTGAACCTTGAACCCTTTGTGAAACTTTAGTTTGTTCTTGATCTAAAATAATAATACAACACAATATTCAATCAAACAATGCCCTAATAATTCTCGAATTACAACCAAATCCTAACCCTAGGCCAATTCATGGTCATTCTATCCGACCCAGGGGTCTTCCTACCATTCAATCATGTTAAAACCCTCCCCAAATAGTAATAACTTAGATTCCAAGGTTCAATAATCAAAGTACAAGGTTGGGGAGTAATAATCTTACATTTACTGATGAGTTATATGGAAAATCAAGTGCAAACATCTCAAAATTGCCCCTCCCAAGTCTAAGAACACAAAGTGCATAAAATAGGGGTTTCAAGGCTATTTCTACATAAATCCCATTTCCTCTCGCTATAATGGCCCAACCTGCTATAGTGACGTTTCTGCAGTAGAAATTAACCCCTTTATAAAGGTTTGAGCATGACTATAGCAGAATGCATCCTGCTATAAAGGCCTCGACAAAACTTTAGAAACTCATACTTCAGAAAAAGGCCCTTTTTATAACACAACATCTTCCCAATATGTCCCGACACATACCTTCCATGAAAAGATCAATTCCAGAGTTATAATTCACTTAATTGAATTCTCAAAGTCCCTATGGACTCCTTAATTCCTTGACTACAAGAATATCTTCATCAAACCTTAATATTACACCGCCCATTATCGGATGGCCCTAGACCTCATCTAGCCTAGATTTTGTATGAGGCTAGCCTAGCCTAATAATTTAAGTCACAACGTGAAAAGTTTTTTGGCCTAAATTTTTTCACCATTGGCCTACTCATAATGACCAAGATGGGTCATTACACCCTAACATTGAACCGACAAAAATGCTTCTATTGTGATGCTTATTTGAAGATTCTATCATTGATATTCATATCATTATTCACCATATAAAATGCTTCAATGCATTAAATTTCAACATAAAAGAGTAAATATCTTTAAGGAATAAATAGTTTCTTGAATGCATTATTTATGTAACACCTTGCAACTCTATTCTTAGAATCCAAATCATTCCCCATAAGTATATAAGCTTGAATCGGGTGATATGCTACTTGATATTTTATTTTAAGGTCCTTTACCAAGTGAAGAAAGTGTATCAGAAGTTGTTTAGGGTCATAAAGGACCTCTAGCGCTAAGTTGAGATCAAAATCTTCCTACTAGCTAAGTTTTTCGCAAGAGTTCATGAAAGGATAACCTTCAAATGACCATATATCTCTGAATATTAAAAGCTAGTGTCCCATGGCACTTCACATAAAACTTATATGATCTTCTTTTCAAGGTCACCGAGTTTGTATCAAATGGAGTTCAGATTGAAAAAGTTTGACATTTTACCTGGGACACTTCCCGTAGAGTTATCATAATCTACCAACTATGAGCCCCATTTATGGGTTGTAATGTGAAGTACAGATGTAATGAATATCACAAAATCAAACTTCTAAAGCCATGTTTTGGACTGATTCTTACGGACCAAACTATGGGTCGTAAATCCAACTATGGGCCATAATTTTGGCTCATAGAATAAAATCCTGAAACGTATTTTTTGTCTGATTTTTACGTATTCAACCACAATCTGTAAATAAAAAAACCATCCATTATTTGTCTCATGGAATGAAATTTTGAGACCCACATTTTGGTCTAGATTACACGGACGGAATCCATTAGTTGTAGATCTAAGTATGGACCATAGTTAGGCCTCCTGAAAGGCTTACGAGAGTTTTTAATTAAGGATGTTTTAGTCTTTTCTCATTATTTCTAAGCCAAAACCTTGACTCTATAGTACCTAATTGGGAAGTATACCGTAGTATTACCTTAGAATACTCTCATATCTTTCTCCCTAAAGGTAGTGAAAAAATCAAAAAAAGAACAATCCAGGGTTTCAAGCTTTACTCTTATTCTCTATGGTATGTAAGGCTATCGTAGTGAGTGAATGGGTTCTTCTTCATGCCCTGCATCTATTTTTTAGTTAAAAAAGACTAAGACTAGGGTTTTTACTCCAAAGTTAGCCCTATTTGAAATTCACCATACATTTTTAGTGTAGATTCTTGATTTCATTGTAGTTTTCTGCATATTTATGATCCTCGATTGTTGTTCAAGCTTATTATATGACATGCACCCTATTTCATTAAGATTTTTTAGAGGCCTTGGCATATCATTCATTATGCATTGCTTTCACATTCAAAGTAAACTTCAAGTATTTGAGCCATAATTCAAAAAGAGTTGTAAGGCAACTTGAAACGTTCCAAGTTCATTAATTTCATAAAGAAAAACATGGCTAGTTTTGAAGGAAGCATAATCTGTTTTAGAGAAATGTTTCGGGTCAGTTTCTAAAGCAAGTTTAGTATATTCATAACGAAGTATTTTGAGTAGTAACTCAAGATAGAGATTATTAGTTTTTCCTAAAGTGGGACACTTTATTCTAACATGGAACCTTATACAGTTATTGAGTATCATTGCAGTGATTTGAGAGTTGTATCGAATACTGAGTTAGGAAAGTGTTTAGATACCTCAAACACCATAATTGCACAACCACCGTAGGATAGGATCGTTCCATTGATTTGGGCGACTCCTCATAAAGCCCCTGGTAAGGGCCTAGATATTAGATCCATTAGTTCAGTTCATCCTTTACACTGTCAAAGTATTTGATGGATATGGTACTGTGGGCAAGACGTTATATCATCATGAAATTCATAGTGATGGTTGTCGGTTAGAAACTCCCTAAGAAAAGTAAAGTATACTATTTAAGCATTTGATATTATTGCATATAACTATGTTGTAAAACATTATTGTTTTCAATAAATTTTCATGATTTACTTTAAAGTTATAAATTTTCAATATTTCTCTGAGTTGTTCTTCAATTATGTATGTTCAGTATAACCACTGTTGTATTCATCTATTTTACATACCATACATTTCATGTAATGATGATATGCGGTGTTGCATCTTTTAACGATGTAGATACAGGTACTCAGGGTTGACAACATACAATTTGTTGAGATCCTCTACATTAGCTTTTGGTGAGATCTCCTTGCTTTCAGAGCGCTCCAATTCGGTTATTTATTTCATTAATAAGTAGACATTCTAGTTTATTATTCAGGTAGCCATTGGTCTTGTCCCGGGACCTATCTTAGTTTAGTAGAGGCTTCATAGACAAGTGAGCGAGTCAGTTAAGTCTTGATCTTCGGATGTTTTAAACATTATTATTATTGTTATTATTATTATAATTCATACTTATATTTCAGACTTTTTATAAATCATGTTCAAATGTGTGAATGTTTATCACTTTTAAAGCTTTTGCATAAGTGTTTTGTCTTCCGTTCAGTAGTATGATCGACTAAGGGTTCTCTTGGGACTAGTAATGCTTTTTGTGTGTTGGCCACACCCAAGTCATAGGCTCGGGGCCTGATAATTAATTTCCTATGAATAATTTGGTTCATCATAAAGTAGCTATGACAGAGATAGACAACTTAGTACAAAAAATAGCTTTTTTGCTCAAGTTGTTTTAGGCTTCAACCAACAAGGTGTTTTAGAATATATTTTATCCAACAAATTGTTAAAGAATTGTTTCATTGGCTTGCTTAAGTTTTTCACTTTACTAGTGTTTTTAAAAAAATTAAAACTTATTCCCATTCCAAATCCACTATAACAAAAAAAATCTATGTATAAATTAAGTTAAATGGACAAAACCCATAGTGAATTAATGTTTATGAGTAAATCCTCCTAATCTAAAACTAGATTTCTTTGACCGGTCTTTTGGACTGTGTAATTTAAGAGATTCTTTTGACCGTGAATTTCCTGCTACAACTTAAATGCACGTTCATTTATGGAAAATTTAAAAGGAGATAAATTGATCAAATGACACTTAAGGAACACTTTAAAATCTTTTTCCAATAAAGAAATGACCATTTATTTGGATAAGAATTATATAACATATCTCTCGGAGATATTACAATTAGAGAATATTTTCAGAGCATAGTTAGAGATAAAAACATCAAAACATTGTTGTCTTCACAAATTTTTGCAACAGAATGGAATCTAAAGACTCTCATCGACACGAAAAGAGGAGCAAGCACATTACCAGTGCTTCGTTTTCTTTTTCTTTTGTTCAAGATTCAAACTTTACAACCAATGTTCTACCAACAGAGATAATTACTGAAATCCTCTTAAGGCTTCCGGTGAAACCTCTCTTGAAATTTAGGTATGTATCAAAATCTTGGCTTGGTTTAATTTCTAGTCATAAATTTGTCAACACCCATCTCACCATATCTTCTAATAACAAGGCCTTTCATAAGCTTATGTTGGGGTTCGGTCCACCAAAAAACAATCTTAAGGACTATTCCGTTAACTCTTTATTTTATGGCAATCTTACTATGGCAATTGACTTGGATTATCCTCCAAAAAATCCTATCAATCTATTAAGGTTGTGGGTTCCGTCAATGGGGTTATTTGTGTTTTCATTGAACAAAAATACATGTTTCTCTGGAATCCGTCAATTAGGAAGCTCAAAAAAATGCCTAGTTCTAGAACTGGTTCCTTTTATATGTATGGTTTTGGATACAATGAGCTCCATGATGATTATAAGATAGTGGATATCACTCTAAATGTGGGTGATGACAATTCATGTTATAATGTGGGGAAAATGTACAGTCTAAATAATAATATTTGGAAATATTTGGATGATTTACAGATTGCCATGCCATTCAATAACTTGGGTATGCTTGTGCATGGGAAGCTTCACTTGCTATTACTAATAAGTATTCTGGTTATTATAATGATTGTGTCATCTTTGTGGTTGACTTGGCTAATGGGAGATGGGAAGAAATGGAGAACCCTTGCTACGGAGACGGAAATTTTGATTTTACGTCGTACCTTGGTGTATTAGGAAATGATTTGTCTATGATTTGTGATCCTCTAATGACTCATGTAGATGTGTGGGTTATGAAGGAGTACGGATTTAAAGAGTCTTGGATAAAAATATTTAACATCAGGTATGTGGGGTATAGTTTCTTTGGTCCACACTTTTGCATGTCAAGTGAAGGTGAAATTTTGTTTAACAATGAATCAAATATCATTATTTACAATCCAAAGGATGACTCAATGAGATTTCAAGAGGTTACCAATTGTGGTCACCTTGTTGACGCAAAGCTCTTACATTGAAAACCTTGTTTGGCCCTTTGTTGTGGAACATACAAGGTATGCAACAACATCAAAGGCCACATAATTAAAAGCTCAGGTGATGAAAATTGTGTGATAAATAATTAGTAATAGTTCATTATATATTTTTCTCAAGCTCTATTAAATTTTATTTCTTTTCTCATTTACAAAAATATTACCACACTGCATATCACAGACATTTTTGAATCATATATGTTTGAAGATATTTTTAGTGCTTTTTGTTTCATGAAACTTCTTCACAAGAATAATTATTTTGGTTCTAGGGCTTGGTGTCTTCATCTTCAAGATAATTGCACTCAACATTGTTTCTTTAGGACTATCTTCTATTTGTAATACTTATTTGTTCAATCAAAGATGAACTGTATTTCACTTTTGTCAATAACCAATGGTTCGGTGCAAGTATAGAGCAGCTCATGAAACAAGTTTAGTTAATTTAACCATGAACGTGGGATGGGGTCAAAGGCATGATTATAAGAGAAAGATAATGGGGATGAGCTTTGTTTAAGAAGGCCTCGTCCATTCTAAAGTAGATAAGATTATAAATTTAATCATCATTGTTATATCAATAAAAAATAGTTTCTACAATAGAAGATCTTTTAATCATGTTTAGAGTACATTTTTTTCAACCATCCACAATATTAAAGTTAAACTAACTAGGTGCATTGGTTATGTATCACCAAGTGAGACATGAAAACCATTTTTAAAGAAATTAAAGTGCCATTCTTAATTGTTATGGTTTCAACTATCTGTCATAATACTTTGCAACATTGTCACAAATTACTATAGCAAATCTATAACAAGGAAATATAGTTAATCCTAGTAAGAAACAACGGCAATAGTTTGATGGATATGCATAGACTTTTATTGTGATTCAATTTTTTGACTTGCGTCCTTTTTGAGTCATTAAAGTGAGGAAGCAAGGGAACAGTATGTCGCAGACCAAGGTAATATATTATGCATTTTTTTTATTCACAAAGGTTGAGGAACTTGTGTCTTAGGTTACAGGTTGACGCCTTATGCCAAGCGATCTAACTCTAGTATTTAAGTGGGGAAGGGTAGAGGGGAAGACCTATCATCCGTGAGGTTTAAAGGTTGCAGTTGGCTGAAAGACTAGCTATAGACAGAATTCTTGATCATAAAAAACAATATGAAGTAGGAAAGGGGAAGAAGTCTAAAGGTATGGATCAATGTGTGATTTATTCTAACTCTTTTTGCATTTATATTGACTATGTATACTACCACTTTAAGTTGCATTTCCATATTCCATCTGGAGATCAAATAAGTTAACCAATATATATTTGAATGGAAGCAATTTTGACATGTCTCAAATTTACTTTGTTGGGGGTAATGGATCTCATGTTTTTTGGTTAAACAATTCTTATAGTTTCTAACCCAAGTGAGTTTTGTTACATGTTAAATATAGATCATGCACGTGGCACTTTGGATAATTTTTTCTTGATAAAGTAAACATTGTTTTGTTAACTGTTATGTACTTTTGAACTTTTAGGAAGTGAATGTTGATGTTTGGAACCAAAAAATATACTTCCTGTTGACTGCATGGGTCGCAATGAAGAAGGATGAGTTTTGGCTGTTTTTACTGTTCATTGTGATGTACAAATGATTTTTTTTTATGCAAAACAAGATTTACATATGCTCGCTAATTGCATATCACATTTTGTTGGTACCTTATGAATCTTGGTTGAGAAAAAAATTATGTCAACTGAAAATTTCCATTACAAGGCTCGATACAGTAATGTAAGAGCTATCCAATGCTCATCTTTACAACAACTACATAGTTAGAAAATCAATGTTATATGATATGCTTGAAATGAGAAAACTTTTGCGCTTAATGAGTTTTATAAAGAAGTTTGTTTTCTATTTATTTTTTTCAAATAACTTCCATTAATTGTCGTATAGTATTGGAAAGTGATTTTGCTTAGCCAAAATCTAGATCACACAACACATATATTTTACTGTCAAGGTTTATACCTTTAGACCATTTCCAACTCATCTCTATTTTACTCTCCAATCTCTATATTTGAAGAGTAAAATAGAGAATGCCCTCTTCAACCCCTCTCCATATTACTCTCTAGTCTCTATACTCCATTTATAGAGAGTTGAATAGTAGTCCTCTCTATTTCACTTTTTGATTATTTTAATATTACTTTTATGAAATCATTAATTAAGTATTGACTATTTGTAATTATTTTCTAAAGTAATATAACATCTAAAAATATATCATTGAAAAGTTACTACTTTATCTGAATTAATATTTATTTTTTAAAAAATTAGCACTTTAAATATGTAATTTAAAATTATTTTAACATTATTTATATTATACAAGACTATTAATTAAGTCTCTAATATTTGTAATTATTTTCTAAGTAATATAATATCTGAAAACATATTATTGATAAGTATACTACTTCCATCTCGAATTAAAAATTCTTCTAATTTGATTTCTTAAAAGTTTTTGTCACTTTAAATATGTAATTTAAAATTATAATTCTTTTTCACTCTGAAGAATACACAAAATTTACATGATAGTCCAAACAATCTGCTTTTATGTTATAGTGATAAATGATTAAACTACACTTTTTAATGAGTATAACAATACTTGATGCAATAGTTTAAAATGGAATAGGTGAAGTAAATTAGTATACAAAATAATTGGATACGAGATGAAATCGTTAAATTAAACAATTTTTAGCTACAAGTAAAAAAAATAAGGACAAAAAATTGCTCATATTGAACTCCGTAATGCATTAATAGAGTATTTATGGGAGAAACGTAACAATCTTGAAAGTTGAATATTTATGTAAAATTTAAAATAATTTTACGATAATGCAATATTTATCATATAATTGCAGTTGATCAATAATTTCACTCTGATTTGAATTGTTCGCTATTATGTATTATATATAATATTTGTCGCATTTATGATATTAAGAATAAATATTTTTTTATTAAATGAGGAATTTGAAAAGAATAAAATTTTATATTGCATAAAGATTATATAGATTATAGAGTGATTATTTACAAAAAAAAAATCGATTTATATTATGAAATAAGGAAATAAAAATGAAATGAAAATAATAAAATAATATTGAGGAGAGAGAAGATTCATTTTTAGAGAGTAAAATATAGAATTGGGCTGGAGTTGAATGTCTGAAATAATAAAAAACTATATAATTAGAGAGTGAAATAGAGGGTAGGGTTGGAGATGCCCTTAGAACCACATGTTTGTGGGGGTGCTTTGGGAAGTGTTAGATTATGTTTTGTCTCGGTTATTTAAATTATTTTGGCGTCAAGAAAGTATCATAGGTGGCTTAATGGCTTAGGATTCCGCTAATTTTATTGTGGTGCGCTATGTTTTTGACAATTGCATTACACCCCACTCTATATTGCGCGTTTTCAGTAAAATGATTGCCAATTCATTTAGTGGAACTCAAATGAGTAATTGCTTGGTTTATAGCAATTTTACGTAATGAGATAGATTAACCTTCTCACTATGCAGTTACTGTAATAGATGATTAGTTTATAAAGTTGCAACGCGAGCCTTGAGTAAGCAAGTCACTACTGTCAGTAAACAGAGAGCAACAAGCTAAAAAGAAGAACGTTGCAAAAAATGCATTACTATGTAATCCTTAAATTTTTCATATTGATCAATGTGCAACAATAATCTTTTGTTTCATGCATCATCAACCTATGTGGATAGGATGTATCAACAGATCCGATTATTTTAAAAGAGTGAAGGTTCAAGCCATTTAGATTGAAAGACACCAAGCACTATAGCCAAACAAATTGTTCTTGCAAAATAACTTTCTTTGATGAAAGTACTGCAAAAAAGGAAAAATGACTAACAAGATCAGAATCCAGGAAAATTTCACCTTAACTTCACTTCGGAAGCAGTGGAGACACCACATGACTCGAAATATCATGAGGAAATCTGATGGTTGCTCCAGCTTTCCTCACTTCTCATCGGCCAATTCGATAGACAAATGAGAATGAGGACCACCAACAGTAACCCAATGTCGGTTCCCGTTAACCAACTTTAGCTGACTCAGAGTCTAACATAACACCCTGGAAATCATCAACTTAAACAATATATATCAGAGATATAACCACCCTCGAAAACATAAAAATACTAACCACCTTGTAATCATCATGAAACTTACCATTATCCAAAACCAAACCACGGTGCAGTTATGAAACCAGTAACTTTCTTGAACTTCCTAATAGACAGATTCAACAGAAGTAAGAATTCTGGCACAATTTCAAGATGAATGCTAAGAAGGGATGTTTTGGGTAATAAATAGTTGCTTGAGTGCACCAAAACTATAAGTTCCAATAGTAATTTGGTTCATAAATGTGCTAATAATACTAGCTAGGTAAGAAATAGTTGGACTATAAGAGATGGACAACAAAAAAAATGGATACTTCTTAGCTTTAGAATAACTTTTTCAATGTGCTTGCTCTCCAGAAACAAAGGTTATTCTTCTTTCTAGTGCGCATTATGTGCTCCACTTCAAGGATGGTTAGCCTTAGAATTTCCAGAAACCATAAAACATGTTAATAGGGGAAAATTCAGATGAGGGATTTTAATGCCATTAAGTTTTAAATTCTTGATTTTGTCAGTAGTACTGATGTGGATAACCACACACATCTTAAGGTTTTGAACTTGTTATATTCTTAACTTTTGACCTGAATGCAAAAATATGTCTGTAGCCAAAAACAAACATTCATAAATAAACACCATGTGTGAGTAATTCTTTTTCCGTGTCGACTATCTCCAAAACGGTTTGATGCACCGTAACTTGTGGAACTACGGATCAACAATCTCCCATTCTCTGCTTGATGCATCATCCTACAGTTGCTCGTATGAGAACAACTAAGTTGCTGCTTCAGCTGCAATTTTTGAACAAGTAAAGAGAAATTAAAATTCTTAGTAGGTAGATACCACAATACTAACCAACTTCCATCAAATACTAAAATTTGAACTGACCAGCAAGAAGCTACACAACATTGTGAAATAAATGGTAGTAACATTAGATGAACAAAATGTAACTTAAGATTCCAACAAAGGAAATTCATAATAGTGTTTAGTGATCTTAGGCATATTTATATGTCAACGCTGCCAATAATTTCCCACGTAGAGATGAACTTTAAGAATAATCTTGAGACTATTGACGTTTTTTTTTTTTGACTAGCGATGATTGTGCACTAAAACACATGATTAGATGTTGCATGAACTTTCAAGGAAAATGGAGTCGATTTGAAGAAAAGAGAAGCAAGAAGGCGCGAAAAGAAACCAAGGCAAACTACAGCAGGGCATACTTTCTGGCGCGGGGCACCAAGGCATGAACTATAGAGGTCCTCGCCTGGTGCACTGCCTGACGCAAGACACCAAGGGCCATCCTACAGCCACACCTGCCAGGAGCACTTCCTGACGCGTTGCACCACAGGGAGAACCACTGAGGACTTTGCCAGACACACTGCCTGGCGCGGCGCCCCAGCCCAGTTCCGAAGTGCCCAGCGAAAACTTAATCAAATAGGATTCCTTGTAGGATTAGATTTGGACTCTTGTTTTCCTAAATTCTACAAATAGACCCCTAGGGCTATTTTGTGGAGGTTGGACATTATTTTGGTGTGCAAGAGCAAGATTCAAGTTTTGTAATAGGTTTGGATTTTCTAACTTTTCTTTATTATGGAAATTGCATGAACAATTCTATTTTTCGGTTTTTGAATATTATGAGTGGCTAAATGCCCTTGTTCTGGGGATGTAGCTACGGATTGACTGTTGAATATTGAAGGCATTGAATTAATTCTTGGTTATCGTTTTAAGTTACTTTTATATTCTTTTTTTAGTATTTCTTGAGTGGCCATCGTAGAGATAAATCTCTTGTCTATTCTTAAAATTGAGAGAGGGTAAGGTAGATAGATCAAAGAATATAAAAGGCTTGATCTTCCATTGAGTTGATTTGTGTTTAGGAGTGACGCCCGAGCGAACACTTAGCTTGGTTAAGAAACATGATGAAATATAAATGCTCACCAATTAGGACTACCTATACCCACTCAACAATGTAGTTAGACAGCTAATTGGAGTAGGCGACTAGAGATTGAGAGACCCTACTCATATAATTAACCCTGTAAATCAGTAACTTGATAACCAAAATTAGTTCATTGCTTGAGATACAATACATGAAGTTTAAAGTAGGCTGCAGCCTTGGAATTTTCTTTTACTTGCTTGAAACATAAATTTGAAGTCGTTCACATTAGTTACTTTTATTTGTTGCATAAATCTTAGTAGTAATTAACAACCAGCAAACTCTTTTAAAAGGTTACTTTTGACGAGTTGTGGAATTGAGTATCAAATATAAGTTGATCATAAGTCCCTTGGGAACGATAATTCATTTCTAAAAGAAACTATATTACTTGAGAGACCGCGTACACTTGCATGTGCATTTGGGAGCAACAACTTTTTCGCCTGAAACATATATCTGAAACATTCCCTTCCTTACCCTAAGCCGACATTACATCCAAAATAAAAGTCCTCTTGATTTCTTGAGAAATATGTGGTCAAAGGGAAAATACATTGTGGGCAAGCTTATGGCATGTTAAGAGAAGTAAGAATTTCATTTGTGAGAGTGAGTAAAAATGTTTGAAGAATAGGCCTCGTCTATAATATGATTGCTTGAATAAAAGGCTATACTAAGAGGGCATTCATGGCACATGTTTGGGGTTCATCTATTTGGTGTGTTTGTATAAGTTTGCATTAGCCCGGAAATATAAGAAAAGAGTCATTCTTTGAGCATATGAGTTGTAATTTGGTGTATCATGATGAGATAATAAAATTGTTAAGTGTTGTATCCAATGTGAACTACAAAAACATGATTAAATGTGTTTGGTTAATTTTAAGGTGGGTTGATATGTCCAAAGGTTAGAAAAATGAGTTGATGGTTTAAAGATTGTTTGAGGACGAACAAATTTTTAAGTGTGGTGTGATGATCTTAGGCATATTTATATGCCGAAGTTGCCAATAATTGCCCACGTAGGGATTAACTTTAAGAATAATCTTGAGACTATTGACATTGGTTTGTTTGAATTTAGATGATTGTGCACTAAAACACATGATTAGATGTTGCAGGAACTTTCAAGAAACTTGGAGTCGATTTGAAAAATGGAGAAGCAAGAAAGCGCGAAAACAAACTAAGGCAAACTGCAGCATGGCGTACTGCCTGGCGCGGGGCGCCAAGGCATGAACTATAGAGGCCCTCGCCTGGTGCATTTCCTGGCGTGAGGCACCAAGGGCAATCCTACAACTGCACTTGCTAGGTGCACTTCCTGGCGCGGCGCGCCACAGGGAGAATCACTGAGGACTTTGCCATGACATCCTGATTCTTTCAAACCCAACAATATGTTACATAGTAACCCAGTAAGATGCCATGATTTTGTTGATTGCACAATACATGGTGTCATTCCGCCTAAGAATATTGTCAATTAAGAAGGTAGAACTGTATTTATTCTGATTCCGAGTTTCTTTCTCTTTTGCAGATACTGTCAAGAACTAACTACTACTTGAATCATTATATCTTGGTTCCTCATGATTATGATAGTAACTTCCATGGAGTGAAAGAGTTTACTCTTTATTATATGTGCACCCTTAATACGAGACACCTTTATGAGCATACATTGTTCCTATTGATTACCAGAAGTCCCAAAGATGGTTATAACCCCAGCAATTTCATAACACTTAACCTTACCATTAACACCAAATCACTGCAACAAAGAAACTCAATTTGATCAATCAAGAGCTAGAGAACCACCCTTACTCATTATCTTTTCCCCCTTTAAAAAAAATAAACAACAACCTTAACCATCAAAACTCTGTCTGAAGGCCTAGGCATTAAACCTCCCTCCAATTTAAAGAATACCATGGAGTACAAAAAATAAGTCTAACTACTCAAATAAGAAAACCAAGCCTACCTGGGCACCAAGCAACTATTGCAGCAGTCTGATCGCGAAACTTGAACCATTGTGAAGCTTTAGCTTGTTCTTGGTCTAAAATATCAATACAACACAACATTCAATCAAACCATGGCCTAATAGTTCTCGGATTACAACCAAATCCTAAACCTAGGCAAATTCATGATCATTCTATCCAGCCAAAGGCTTTTCCCACCATTAAATCATTTTAAACTCTCCCCCAGAGTAATAACTTAGATTCTAAGGCTTAAGAATCAATGTATAGGGTTGAGGAGTAATAATATTACCTTTACTGACATGCTCCATGGAAAATCGAGTGCAAACATCCCAAAATTTCCTCTCTCAAGTCTAAGAAAACAAAATGCAAAAAAGAGGTTCGGGGTTGTTTGTACATATATCTCATTTCACCCCACTATAACAGTCCAACCTATTATAGAGTCGATGGTATAGTGGAAATTAACCCCACTATAGCTATTTGAGAACCGCTATAGTGAAACGCCTCCCACTATAGCAGCCTTGACGAAACTTCACAAACTTAAATTCTAGAAAAAGGCTAATATTTACAACATGATATACCGTGAGTTTACGGTATCTAATACATTTCACTTACAAGTTGTGTGTGTCTAGGGCCTTTTCATATTGATTTTTATGTGTCTTTATCATATTTTGCAGGAAAGATGTTCAGGCACGGAATTAATGAGACAGCTGAAAGAAATGCAGAAAAGGGCATCTACGGACCGTAGGTCCATTGACGCTCCGTAAATGGTGGTGGTAGAACAGCAGCCAAGGCATGGAGGCAAATCAAGGAAATTTGACCAAGTGTGGAACCACGGTGGCCATTGACGGTCCGTAGATCCATCTACGGACCGTACTGTTGATCCGTAAATGGATACTGCGAGGGTTCCAGTACCTAATCTTGAAGATTTCAAGTGTGGAGCTACGGAGAGGGATTGACGGACCGTAGATCGATCTACGGTCCGTACTGCAGTTCCGTCGTTTGCTTCAGAGAAGTTGATTTTCGGATGCTAAAATATTTTCCAAGTCCTGGCTGACGGAAGGGACTCACGGACCGTAGATCCATTGACGGTCTGTGAGTCAGTCCCGTCGATTGAAGACGCGTGCCTGAATGAAGCTTTCCTTATTTTGTTTCCCTTTTAATTTAGGACTTGTTTTCTATAAATAGGGCATGTAAACCTTGTTTTTGGGGGTTGGACATTATTGTTCTATTCTAGTTCTTGACTTGGGAGATTAATTTGCAACTTTAGCAATTATTAATTTCCTAAGTTTGTTTTGAAGATTTTGGGTGTTGAAATTCTGGGTTTATCATTCTTCTTACGTAAGTTCATAATTCTTTCATCTAAACCCATGAATTGTGTTCATATGATTATGGGTAACTAAAATCCACAACTAGGGTTGTGGGAACTATGAGCAATTAACAAAGTATGAATAGTAAATAAACAATTCTTGAATAGTGTAGTGCATGCATTGATAATTCTTTCGTATAGAAGTCTTTTTAGCGGTTACAAACGTTAGAACTCACCTTGTTGCTACTTGCCGGACCAAGGAGGTAATCAACAAGAAAAGAATTATCAACATAGATTTAGTGTGATACTATCTAATAGGCTAGTGTCGATTGGTGCGAAGTAATTACTAAGCCAAACATCGATTATGATGT
>JAJOOO010008793.1:0-62399 GCA_029582685.1 Solanum piurae
ACAGACCACGGTCCGTGGTCTGATCTACGGACCGTAGGTCTGTCCGTGAGTCGGGACTTAGCCGATTTTCTGACTGAGTTCTGGGGAGGGGCTGCAGTGGTAAACCACGGACCACCAGCATGGACCGTGGTCTGATCTACGGTCCGTGGATGGTGACCGTAAGTTGCACCTGCAACTTCTCAAAATCTGCATTTTTGGTCTCTCTAGGATACGGGGTGTTACACTTGGCTTGGCTAAGTCTTTAGCAGAAGACTTACTCAAGCAATATGCGGCTTAAAACAAAATTTGATCATTTAAACTCAAAGTCTATACTAAACCAAATGTTTGAAAACACTCATTATATTAAACATAGTAGTTGGAAAACAGTTTAACAAGAACTCTAAGGACATCTCAAATTTAACTATCTATGAAGCCTCTAATAGTGAGGTAGGTATCAGGACAAAGACCCAAGACATCTCAAATCTACTAAATGGAAAGTAAATGTGAAGTCCCCTGGAATGCAAGGAGGCTCACCAAAATTTATCTGAAGTGCAAAGTGATCTCAACGAAGCACTTGCTAATGGTCTTCAACACTTATATTTGCATTATAGAAAGATGCAGGTCGAATGACATCAGTACATTGACTGTACGAGTATGCTATAAAGTCGAAGTGAAACAACTTAAAGAAAAGACTGTAATAGGTAAAGATATAATCAAACTGAATGTAAAGAAATAAAGAAACAAAATCATTTAAAACTTTATAAGTGTTTCCTCATCTTTGAAACTCAACAAATTAAGTGATATAGTAAAAATACACTTTAAATTTTGGGAAATTCTCTAACCGACAACCATCACTATGAGCTATATGATGATACAATGTCTCACCCACGCTACCAGAACTGTCCTATATTATGCCGACGTAAAAAACCTCTCAACTAAGTGGATCCACTAAGCAATAAGTATTCATCTAAAAAGTATGATCTTTTACCCATGTTAGTAGACATGGTTTATGAGGATTTTGAGTTGTTTAAACTCATCCCCATATCGGTGCTCAATATTACTCCCAATAAATACTCATACTCAAATGTGTAAAACATACTCTTTCTCTATTTTGAGATAATTACTCAAAATAACCTCTTAAAAGAGGTAACTGCTCTAAAATATCTTGAAAATCATAAACTCCTTTTGGAAATCAAAGTTTATATTTTCTCAATGTAGAAATGATAAATTTGGGAATACTTAGTTCCCTTATATTTTTTCTCAATCATGTCTAAAATCCTTCTCAAAACTCATGTTTGCTTTCTCAAAAAATTAGTTTAAGACCATTTGTTTGGTTTAAAAGGATTCTCAATAATAACTTAATAAGTGTTCATGCTCAATTATAACTCAACAATAACGTTCATGCTGAAAAATAGACCTGAACAATCAACTCAAGAATGTCAATGCAAGATATAGCAACTCAATAATCAGGAAATAAAATTCAGAACTCATCAATGGAACTCATCTCAAGAATTATCAAAACTAAGGAAGTAACCCTAGATTATTCTTTACTGATATAAAGTAGATGTAGGGTGTGAGGATGAACTCAGTCCATCACTATGATAGCCTTACGTACTTGGAAAATAAAGTTTCATGGAGAAATCGATGAAGTTCGAAGAATTCTCAAAACCTAGTTTTTCTCCTCTTGAATCCTTGCTATAAGTCTTTGAAGTGTTAAAGAACGTAAAGGAATGTTTTAACATTGTTTAGACCCTTAATTAGGTGAAAAGGGTCGTAGTTTAGGCTTAGAAGGGGTGGGAAAAGACTAAACTACCCTTCTTGAAAACAAAACCAAAAAGGTTTTATGGGTTCAGCTATGGTTCGTGGTTTGCACTACGGTCCATAGATCCCATTCGTGAAATTTATATTGAATTTTAAGACTCACAATTTCATTCTACGAATCCAATATCTGACCCATAAAAGTTTCTATAGGCCGTACATTCAATCCATAGACTTTATACAATTTTTTGGCTCAAAAGTCCATTCTACGGCTCCAAACTACGGCCCGTAGAATTGATCTGTAGGAATTCTATCCCAAAATTCAGCCTATCTGAATTTTTCACGACTTGACAACACATATCGTAGTTCAATCTACGGCCTGTAGAATGGATCCATAGTTCACACACTCAAAAAAATCTGATATGGCGGTCTATGGTAAAATGGGCATAATTTTTTACTTTCAGACTCGAAATGAGTCAAACATGGTGGTGTTGGAAAGGGGACTCAAAGTCCTTCAATTTGGTAGGTCATGGGCCACCTATTTCATTATGTTTTGGGAGATATGAACGTTTTAAGTTGACCTAATCAGAATCTTATGTCAAAACTTAATCGGTAAGGAAGCTTTCAACTCAACTTTGTGTTCGGGGGTTCATGTGACCTCGAGTCATATCCAAATCCATGCCAACTCTAAAGAATTGAAATTTTCACATATGAGAAAATTTAAGAATCACCCGATACGATTTTACATGCAAATAAAGAACGGTTCGAGCCTTAGCTTAGAAATTTGTGGGGTGTTACACTAAAACCCATTTTTCTTCTGTATAAGTCTATTCTTTCACCCCTAAAAGTGTTAACCAACAACCTTTAAGACATCGTTTTGACCCTCGAAACTCATCTGGCCCTATAAACACGAACAAATAGTGCAAAGTCATTATAAGTTATCTTTCAAAACCAATGAAATCATCAAATTTCACAAGAATATTTTTATGATAGAAATACCCCTCGGAACCTACTTAAGCCAAAAAATCAACTTTTTACATAAATAACCAAATCACAACCTAAGGTCTCAGGACTCTAACCGACCACCCTACTAGATCAAAATTGATGTTCGAGATTCAATGGAATTAACATAATCACCATCCAAAGCTCAGAATTCAAAATATTGACCAAAGTCAACCTTTACCAAGAATTATCAACTCAAAAGGGTCAAAATCACCAAAACCACACCTGAATCACATCGGGGACCACACCAACCATTCTGGCAACACAAAATAAGCATGAAAGTTCTATGTGAAAGGGAAAAATGGTCATTTCACAAATAAAACCAAATTCACAAGAAATGGATCATGACAAGTATGAGTAGGCGTAGCATTATCTAGTAAAGTGATATAATTATTAGTTAATGATTAAATATGAGAATTTGTATCACTCATTATCTTAAACATATTAGGTTCTTCATCAATTTTAATAGCTAAAGAATTATATATAATGCGAACAAATTCATACATAGTAGTAAATTTCATACACGGATTTGACATAGAACCAAAGGAATAGGAAAAAAAAAATTAAATTTTTTTCAATCATTTTAGTAAGAGCCTCTTTGTAATCTACTTTATGGTTAAATTTACTAAGCAATAAGCAAAGATCGTCTATATAAGCTATAATATTACAAACAGTAGGATAATAAGCATAAAAAAACTCAACCGTAGCGGCATAAATTATTTTATAAAAATATAACATCATTAATTTAAACCCAATGTAATGACCCGTTCAGTAATTTTGTAAATTTTTGTGAAATTACCATTTTGCCCCTCCCATAATCGACCCCAGTCCTTTATGATTGAGTTTAAACGGTTGGTTTTGAACTTTGACCTAAAAGTTGAGAATTTGGTAAGCTTGTGAGTTTAAAAGGCTAAGTTGTTAAGAAAGTGATTTTTGGAGTCTTTTAAAGTTTCAAGTGTTATAATGGAATTTTGTTGATTCCATTAGTCCCAAACTGTTAAATCTAATATGTGAAAGTTGTCGGTTTTTTATTCTAAGTCATTTTGAGGACTTGAGGTCCTAAGTTGTGAAATTGTAGAAAATTAGTCTTTGGGTTGACTTTGTAAACATTTCTGGTTTGGATGCTCGGATTGGGATTTCGAGAGTTCCATTAGATATGGGGATGATTTTAGGCCTAGGTGTGGCCTTGGTGATTTTTTGAAAAGGCCCGAACTTGTTTTAGCCTTTTTAGGTGTGGGTATGTTTCTTGTGGTTTTGACCAGTTACAGGTTAAGGAGACCTCGAATTCATGTTTGGATGCTTACATTGAGTCTAAAACGTCTAGTATAATTGATTTTCATAGGTGGTTTGTGTGTACGGGGCTCCAAACAAATTCTGAGGATCCTTTCGATGTTTTGAGAGTTGGCTGATTTTCTGATGTCTGAGTTCTAGTGTGTTTTAATTTTGCGAGAGGTAACTCGCTTCAGCGAGGCGTGGGTCGCTTTTTCGAAGGGTCAACCCCTATTAACCTTCGCATTTGCAAAGCAGCCATTGCTTAAGCGACCTTCACTTAAGCAAAGGTCAGCGAACCCCTGGTCGCTTGTGTGACATCAGAGAGGGTTTTTACTGTAAATTTCAGTGTTTAAGCCCCATTTCACCATTTTTGAACTTGGAGAACCCTTGGTGGCGAATTTTGAAAGGATTTTCTATGCTAGATTATTTCGGTAAGTGTTGTTTATCCTAAACATTCATTTTCCATTGATTAATTACGCTTTTTAGCATCAAATTGTGGGATTTTGGTTGGTTAATGTAAAGTTTTTTCAAGAACCCTAGAATTTAGTAAAATGGTGATTTTGAAGTGGTTTTGATCCCTTTTTCAAATGATTTTCACTAATGAGTTCATAAAAACTTAAACATTATTTTCAAGTATTGTTTTCCAGATTCAAACCTCTTTTTTAATGTTGGGTTTTGAGTTGCTTGACCCATTTCTTTACATAATTGATGTGGAAACTTTTGTTTCTGATGGGTTATTATGAATACTTTATTATTTTAGTTTGTGTGGCTTTAGAAGTGGTTCGGAAGGGGGAGGCACAACTCTTGGAGTGATATTTGATTTATTTAAGGCTAGTGGCTTCCCAAACCTTGTATTCTATTTGAATTCATATGCTTCCTCATTTCTTGTGTGTTAGGAGTAATGGGCATGAGGTGAAGGGTTAAATTGTCCATTTGTTACATCTAAGTGAATAACAAGGGGGTTGAAGTGTTGAGCATGATGATGTGAATTGCCTTAATGTAACCCTTGTTGATTGTTTGATGAAATTCTTGAAAGCGTGAATGTGGATTTGAATTGTATGAATTGTTTTCTCTTTTGTATGGTGTGATATTGCTAGTATGCATTGATTGTGAACACCGTGATGAGACATGTAATGAAAAGTGGATGGAAAATAGTTCTGGCAAATGATGTAAAGCCAATGGGAAATAGTTCCAGCTAGTTATATAAAGTCGATAGGAATTGGTTTCGGCTAGTGATTTGATATAAAGTCGATGGGAAATGGTTTCGACTAGTGATTTGATATAAGACCGATTGGAAATGGTTTCGACTAGTGATTTGATATAAGACCGATTGGAAATGGCTCTGGCTAGTGATATTATGTCGATAGGAAATGGTTTTGGCGAGAGATTGACATGTCACTTGATTCCTTTGATGTTTATGCATGACTTGCTTGATACTTGAGATTGATATGCTTGCTGCGTGTGAATGAACTACTTGGCTTTTAGATTGACTTATGTGATTTGTTTGAAGGTTGAATTATGAACATCTGACTGCAACTATTGGGCCTTGCAAGCCATGTATTGTAGAATTGCTAGGTTGGACTGATTTATGTGCAGGTTATAGTTTGAGGAGGTTCGGTTAGAGAGTCAGGGGTGTTCGTTTTCTAGCAAGTTTCTTTGTTTAGTAGCTTACTTATTGGGTATTGTTTTGTTGGTATTCACCCCTTGCTTCTACACTTGTGTAGGTTCCGAGCCCGAACCCGTGTGATCTCTTTCTCCTGCTTCGATCTCAAGGCTTGTGAAGGACTTAAAGGGGTTGTTGCTTGTTATCTAGTGAGCTCTCTTTTTCCTTTTCTTACACTATGATCTATTTGAGAAACAAAGATTGAGATTTGTATTTATTTCTTAATTCCACACCTATGTATTTAATGGCTTGTACCCGTGATAACCAGACTGTGGGGCTTAAATAGAAGAATAAGTTTTCCACTTTATCTTGTTCTTGTTTTCTGTATTTCTTCTTTTTCTTTTGTTTTTATTGAGTTGAGGCTTACTTGTCTTGTAGGGAATAGACAAGTGTCATCACTTCCATTTTTGGGTCGTGACAAATGATATTAGAACCCAGGTTCACATAAGTCACATGTGTAAAAGCCAAGCCTAAGTAAAGTCTTGAGGATCGGTACAAAATGCATGTACTTATCTTCAAGAGACTACAAATATTGTTAGGGAACTTCCTTTTATTCATAAACTCTTATCGTGCATGGTTATTTTCACTAGTGTTGAGCTGTCGTGTGTTTTTTTAGTAGATGTCGAAGACCAGAGCTTCTATTTCTAGTGGTAAAAGGGAGGCACTCCCCGGGGATGTTGTTTAGACCCTGCTAGGGGTAAAGGTAAGGCCCGAGCTAGAGATCATGCTTGTGGAGTAGCACAAGGTAGAGTGTGTACCCGAGAAGCACCGTCACCTAGACGCACGATTAGAGAGGCTACTCCTAAGCCATAGGTTGAGATTGTCGAGGACCAGGTTCCTCCCGAGTTTGGAGCTACTTTGTTTCAAGACACTTTGTTATGGTTGTTAGGTGTGTTGGAGATCTTCTCTAATAGTGGTGCGCCAGGTACACCATAGGGTTCACAGATGAGGGTAAAGGCGCAGACCTTAGATCAGCAACAGGTTCAAGGTACTCAGGAGGATCAGGTGGGTCAGCCACTAGTGTTTTCGACACCGCTTGTGGGTGTTCAGATTTCTCTTGAGGTTATTCTGACAACGGTTGAGCAACAGTGTTATGAGAGGTTTCAGAAGATAAAAGCACCCCAGTTTCATGGTGGTAAGAGCGAGGATGCTCGTGAGTTCTTGACCTTGTGCCATGAAATGCTTGAGGCAGTAGGTATGGTGGGAGCTCATGGTAATTTGTTTGTTGCACTTCAGCTTCGTGGTCGCGCCAAAAAGTGGAGGAAGAATTTTGTGAGCTCTAGACCAGTTGGGATGCGTTTAGTAGTGCTTTCAAGGACCACTTCATTCCTTGGAGCGTGAGAGAGGAGAGTCATTTGAGATTTGAGAGCTAGGTACAAGGCAGTTTGTTTGTGACCGAGTATAAGGCATATTTCTTTGAGTTTCGTAGGTATGCTATGATTATTGATCTAGATGAGGTAGAGAGAGTTTGCCAGTTTGTTAGAGGATTGACTTTCTCTGTCAGTTCTTATGTGTTCAGGGAAGCTAGAGATGGGGCTTCCTTCCAGTCCACTATGAGCACCGCCAAGGAGGCGGAGCTGATGGTTTTAGAGAAGTTTGGAGAGCCCAAGAGGGCCCGTTCTTGTAGGTTTTTTGGTACCTCATCTAGAGGCAGAGGTTCACATAGAGGTAGTAGCTCCTTTCAGCACCGTGGACGGGTTCATGCTTCTATGCCAACAGTTAAGGGTTGGCAGTCGGCCCGAGGGTCTTATTGTTCTGGCCGAGGTGGCCATAGTAGTTCATCAAATTCACATCAATAGTTATCCATTCTGAGATCTTGCTATACATATGGCGATCCAGGTTATATTATGTAAAAATGTCCTCTAAGAACTCATTCAGGTCCTTAGTATTCTTATTCAGCTGCTCCAGCTAGGGATTCAGTGCCTCGTCGAGGTAGAGTTCAGTATGGTAGAGATGATAGGACTACTCGTAGAGATACTCCTGCTCTGCAGAGTGGAGGTAGAGGTTCTACGCAGGTTGTAGGCAGACGAGATGGCTAGTGTTATGCTTTTTCCAGGAAGGCCTGAGGGTGAGACTTCTAATGTTGTGATCACATTTATCTTCCTAGTTTGTCATCAAACTGCGTCTGTAATATTTGATCCAGGATCTACTTTCTGATGTGTGTCTACTTATTTTGCTACTAGTTTGATATGGTGTTTATTTGCATGGTTGTGCCTATTCATGTTTCTTAACCAATGAGTGCATCCTTAGTGGTGGATCAAGTTTATCGATACTTTCTTGTTTCTTTGAATGGGTATGATACTTGGGTTGACCAGATCATTTTGGGATGGTAGACTTTGATATTATCTTAGTTATGGAGTGGCTTTCTCTGTATCATATTATTCTTGATTGTTATGCTAAGACTGTAACCTTAGCGATGCTGGGTGTCCCAAGAGTTGAGTAGAAGAGTACTAGTGGATCTTACCCTAGCAAGGTCATCTCCTTCATTAGAGCTCATAGATTGGTTGATAGATGGTTTTTATCCTACTTGGCATTCATTCGGGAGACTAGAGTTGAGCCACCTCCCATGAAGTTTTTGCTCATGGTTCAAGAGTTCACAGATGTGTTTCCTACTGACCTTCCAAGCGTTCCTCCAGATAGGGATATTGATTTTTCTATTGACTTGGAACTGGACACCAATCCCATATTTATTCCTCTTTATCGTATAGCTCCAGCTGAGTTGAAGGAATTGAAGGAATAGTTGAAGAATTTATTGAGTAAGGGGTTTATTTACCCTAGTGTTTCCACATGGGGCACTCCTTTGTTATTTGTGAGGAAAAAGGATGAATCCATGAGGATGTGTATTTGAATATCGACAGTTGAACAAAGTGACAGTGAAGAACAAGTATCCTCTTCCTCGTATTTATGATTTGTTTGACCAGCTTCAGAGTGCATCTCTATTTTATAAGATTGACTTGAGGTATGGTTATTACCAGCTAAAGATTAGGGCATGGAATATCCCAAAGACAACTTTCATGACTCGTTATGGGCACTATGAGTTTCTGTGATGTCTTTCGATTTAACTAACGCCCCTGCAGCATTCATGGAGTTGATGAACAAGATGTTCTGACATTATTTAGATTCCTTTTTAAGATAGTGTTCATTGATGATATCTTGGTGTCCTCTAAGAATGAGGATGATCACGATCAGCATTTGAGGATTGTACTCCAGAGATTGAGGGAAGAGAAACTATATGCCAAATTCTCAAAGTGTGAATTTTGGATTGATTCAATGGCATTTTTGGGGCACGTGGTGTCCAAGGGAGGTATTCGGGTGGATCCAGCCAAGATTGAGGTAGTGACGAGTTAGACAAGACCTACATCAGTTACTAAGATTCAGAGTTTTGTGGGACTTGCAAGCTATTATTGATAATTTTTTCAGAGCTTCTCTACATTGCATCTCCTACGACTAGATTGAATCGGCAAAGTGTGATATTTCAATGGTCTGATGAGTTTGAGGAGTGATTTTAAAATCTTAAAACTTTGTTGACTTCGGATCCAATTTTGACTTTACCCAATGAGGGTGTGAACTTCACTATTTATTTTGATGCTTCTAGAGTCGGGTTAGGTAGTTTTCAAAAGTACAAGGGTAAGGTGATTACCTTTTCTTCTAGGCAGTTGAAGACCCGTGAGAGAAACTACCCTACCCATGATTTAGAAATGGCAGTCGTAGTGTTTGTGCTTAAGCTATGGAAAAATTATCTATATGGATTCATAGTGAGGTTTTCACAGATCATTGGAGTTTTTAGTATATCTTTATTCAGAGAAATTTGAACTTGGGGCAGCGTAGATGGCTTGAGATACAGAAACACTATGCCATCACTATCTTGTACCATCAGGAAAGGCTAATATGGTGGTCGATGTGTTGAATAGGAAGACTTTTATCATGGGGATTCTTGCTGCTATTAGTGTGAAGGAGACACAATTAGATAGAGATGTTCATAGGACAGCCAACAATCTCATTCAGTTACGGATTTCTGAGGAGACGGGTGGTTTGATTGCTTTTATTCAGGCTTGTTCTTCCTTAGTTGAGTAGATTTGTGAGCGTCAGTTTGATCATGAGAAACAATGTCTTATTTGAGACAAGGTGATGAGAGGGGAAGCAAAGTAGGTTGTTCTTGATTCTGATAGTGTCTTACGAATTGGAGACAGGATTTGTGTGCCCAAGGTGGGTGAGTTGATTAGACTGATTCTTGATGAGGCATATTGTTCCCAATATTCCATCCATCAGGGTGCGGTGAAGATGTATCATGACCAGATCCAGCACTATTGGTGGTATGGTATGTAGAGAGATATTGCAGATTTTGTTTCAAGGTGTTTAACTTGTCAATAGGTTAAGTGTGAGTACCAACACCATGGAGGTATATCTAAGAGGATGCTCATTCTTACTTGGAAGTGGGAGCGAATGACTATGGACTTTGTTGTGGGTATACCTACCACCGTGGTTAGTTATGACTACATTTGGGTAGTTGTTGATAGATTGACCAAGTCCGCCCATTTAATCCTAGTTTGGTTGAAGTATACGGCGGAGAAATTAGTCGATCTTTAAACCAGTCATATAGTGCGACTACATTGAGTTCTAGTTTCTATTGTCTCCGATCAAGGTTCCTTATTCACTTCCCATTTCTGGTAGGCATTACAGCAAGGTTTGGGTACTCAGTTAGATATGAGTACAGCTTTCCATCCTCAGACAGATGGTCAGTCCGAGCGGATGATTCAGGTGTTGGAGGACATGCTCCAAGCTTGTGTTATTGATTTGGTGTTAGATGGGATCAGCACTTTTCCTTAGCAGAGTTTGCCTATAACAACAGTTATCATTCCAGTATTCAGATGGGCCCTTTTGAGGCATTGTATGGATAACAATGTGGATCTCCACTCGGATAGTTTGATTCAGCTGGGACGAACTCACTGGATAAAGACTTGCTTAGAGATGTTATGGAGCAGGTTCGTATGATCCAGGGTAAACTGTTGACAACCCAAAGTTGATAAAAGAGTTATACGTATAGGAGAGTTCAAGCCTTAGTAAACATGGAGGGCGATCATGTTTGGCTATGAGTGTCACCCATGAAGGGTATAATGAGGTTCAGAAGGAAGGGCAAGATTACCCCTAGATTCATTGGACTCTTTAAAAAATTTAGCCATGAGGGACAGGTGGCCAATAAGTTTTCCTTTCTACCTAGTTTGTCAGTTGTACATCCCGTATTTCATGTCTTCATGCTTGTGAAATACGTGTCGGATGAGCCCATGTACTTTTCCTTAATTCAGTTAAATTGGATCAAAACTTATCTTTTGAGGAGGAACATATAGCCATTTTGGATAGGCAGGTCCGGCAGCTTAGGACCAAAGAGATTGATTCAGTGAAGGTGCAGTGGAAGCATCGTTCAATTAGTGAGGCGACTTGGGAGATAGAGTCAGATATGCGTGCCAGATATCCTCAGTTAGTCGAAGCTCCATGTATTTTTCTTTGTTTTATGTTCGAGGATGAATATGGTTTTTAGTGGTGGATTATGTAATGACTTGATGGGTCATTTTTGGAAAATTTCATGAAATTACCAATTTACACCTCTTGTTATTGACCCCAAGTATTTTATGATTGAGTTTGAAAAGTTGGTTTTGAACTTTGAGTTCAAAGTTAAGTATTTGGTAAGTTTGTGAGTTTTAAAGGTTGAGTTGTTAAGAAAGTAATTTTGGTTTCTTTTGGAGTTTCGACTGTCAGAATGTATAAATCTAATCCATAAGAGTTTTTTGTTTTAGATTCTGAGTCTTTTTGAGGATTTGAGGTCCTAAGTTGTGAAATTTTAGAAATTTAGCCTTTGGGTTGACATTCGTCAACATTCAGGGTTTGGATGTTCGAATTGGGATTCCGAGAGTTCTCTTGGATTTGAAGGATGATTTTCAGCCTAGGTGAGACCTTAATTAATATATTCAGAAGTCCCGAACTTGATTTAGCCTTTTAAGGCGTGAGTTTGTTTCTTATGGTTTTCATGGGTTTCGGGTCAAGGAGACCTCAGATTCATGTTTAGACGCTTCCATTGAGTCTGGAACGTCGAGTATAATTAATTTCCATATAAGGTTTATGTGTAAAGGGTTCTGAACAAATCTCGAGGGTCCTTTTGATATTTTGGGAGTTGGCTTATTTTTTTATGTCTGAGTTCAGGTGCGTTCCATTTATGTGAGAGGTGGCTCGCTTCAGCGAGTCTCGCTCCAGTGAGGCCTGGGTTGCTTTTGCGATCGGTCTATTCTTGTTGACCTTTGCATCTGCGAAGCAACCATCGCTTAAGCGCAGGTTTGGTCATAGGAGCGAGGCCCATGTTTTTTAGCGGCATTTGCTTAAGTAAACCTCTGGTCGCTTGTGCGACATCAGAGAGGGGTTTTGCTGCAAATTCCAGGGTTTAAGACCCATTTCACAATTTCTGAACTTGGGGAACCCTTAAAGGTGAATTTTGAAAGGATTTAATGTGCTAGATCATTTGGGTAAGTGTTCTTGATCCTAAACCTTCATTTTCCGTTGATTAATTATGAGTTTTAACATCAAATTGTGGGATTTTTGTGGGTTAATGGCAACTTTTTTAAAGAACCCAAGAATTTAGTAAAATGGTGATTTTGAAGTGGTTTTGATCCCTTTTTCGAAATAATTTTCACTAATGAGTACTTAAAGCTTAAACATCATTTTCAAGTATTGTTTTCCAGATTCAAACCTCCTTTTTGATATTGGATTTTAACTTTCTTAACCCATTTCTTTACATAATTGATATGGGAAGTGTTGTTTCTAATGGGTGATTATGAATACTTGATTATTTTAGATTGTGTAGCTTTGCAAGTGGTTCGGAATGGAAAGACTCAACTATTGGAGTGATTGTTGATTGATTTAAAGGAAGTGGCTTCCCAAACATTGTATTCTAGTTGAATTCGTATGCTTTCTTCATTTCTTGTGTGTTGAGAAATGGGGAAGAGTTGAAGGGTTAGATTGTCCACTTGTTACATCTGATTGAATAAAAAAGGGGTTGAAATGAAAAATGCAATGTGTTGAGCATGATGATGTGAATTGCCTTAATGTAACCCTTGTTGATTGTTTGATGAAATGCTTGAAAGCATGAATGTGGACTTAAATAATATTATGTGTTGTCTCTTCAGTGTGGTGTGATATTGCGTGTATGCATTAATTGTGAACACCATGATAAGATATGTGATGAAAAGTTGATGGGAAATGGTCCTGGCTAGTGATGTAAAGCCGATGGGAAATGGTTTCGGCTAGTGATATAAAGTAGATAGAAAATAGTTTGGGCTAGTTATTTGATATAGAGCCGATGGGAGCTGGTTCTAGCTAGTGATTTGATATAAGATCGATTGAACATGGTTTTGGTTAGTGATATTGTGCCGATAGGAAATGGTTTCGGCGAAAGATTGACTATGTGACTCATACCTTTTACGCTTATGTATGACTTGCTTGATATTTGAGATTGATATGTTTGTTGTATGTGAATGAACTACTTGACTTTGAGATTGACTTGTGTGATTTTTTTTACGATTGAATTGTGAATATTAGGCCTTGCAAGCTGTGTATTGTAGAATTGCTATGTTAGGCTGATTTCTGTGTAGGTTTTAGTTTAAGGAGGTTCGGTTGGAGAGTCAGGGTTGTTCGTTTTCTAGCTAGTTTCTTCGTTTAGTGGAATGTTTGATGGGTACCTTTTTGTTGGTACTCACCCCTTGCTTCTACACTTGTGTAGGTTCCGAGATTGGACCCGTGTGATCTATTTCTCTTTCTTCTATCTCGAGGCTTATAAAGGACTTTAAGAAGTAGTTGTTTGTCATCCGGTGAGCTCTCTTTTTCCTTTTCTTACACTTTGTTCTATTTGAGAAACAAATATTAAGACTTGCATTTCTGTATTTCCACTTTTCTCTTTCATTTTTGTTGGGTTGAGGCTGACTTGTCTTGGTGGGAATACATGAGTATCAACACATCCATTTTTGGGTCGTGACAAATGATATTAGATCCCAGGTTCACAGATCTCACATGTGTGCATGCCAAGTCTAAGTAGAGTCTTGATGACCGGTATGGAGACGTATGTACTTATCTTTAAAAGGCAACAAAGATTAATAGGGAACTTGTTTTTATTCATCGTTTCTTATTGTGCGTGATTACTTTTGCTAGTGCTGAGTTTCCACGTGGTTTTTTGGCAAATCTCTAGAACTAGAGCTTTTGTTTATAGTGGTAAAGGAGAGGCAGTCCCCGAGGTTGTTGTTGACACTTTAGCTAAGGATACAGGTAGGGCCCGAGCTATAGTTCGTGCTCATGGAGCAGCACCAGGTAGAGGTCATACTCGTGGAGTAGCGCCAACTAAAGGTCATACTCTTGGAGCAGCGCCAACTAGAGGCGGAGATAGAGAGGCTTCTCTTGAGCCACAGGTTGAGGTTGCTGAGGAACAGGTTCCTCTCGAGTTTGGAGCTCCTTTGTTTCAGGACACTTTGTTGAGGATGTTAGGTGTGTTGGAGAACTTCTCTCAAGGTGGTGCGACAGGTACACCACAGGGTTCTCAGGTAAGGGTAAGGGCGCAGACCCCAGATCAGCAGAAGGTTCTAGGTACTCAGGATAAGGAGGGTCAGCCACCAGTGTTTCTGGCACCGTTATGGGTGTTTAAATTTCTCCTGAGGTTATTTTGATGACAGTTGAGCACCATGTATTACGAGAGGTTTCGAAAGATAAAACCACCCCAGTTAAAAGGTGATAAGAGAGATGATTCTCATGAGTTCTTGACATTTTTCTATGAGATGCTAGAGGTAGTAGGTATGGTAGGTGCTCATGGTGTTCGGTTTGTTGCACTTCAGCTCGTGGTCGCGCTAGAGAGTTGTGGAGGACATTTTTTTAGGTCTAGACTAGCTAGATCTCCTCTGGCAAAGAATGATCTGTTTACTAGTGCTTTCCATGACCACTTCATTCCTTAGAGCATTATATAGGAGAGTCATCTAAGATTTGATAGCTTGGCTCAGGCAGTCTGACAGTGACCGAGTATAAGGCCCGTTTATGTGCGCACTCTAGGCATGTTTGTCTATTGTGTAGGATGAGGCAGAGAGAGTTTGTCAGTTTGTGAGAGGATTGACTTTCTCCATCATATCTTATATGTTTAAGGCAGCTAGAAAGGGAGTGTCCTTCCGGTCCTTTGTCAGCACCGCCAAGGAGGTGGAGCTTATGGTTTTAGAGGAGTTTGTGGAGCCCAAGAGGGTCGGTTCTTCTGGTTAGTTTTTTGGTACATCATCTAGAAGCATATGTTCACATAAAGGTAGTATCTCCTTCCAGCACCTTGGACCGGTTCATGCTTCTATGCCAGTAGTTAAGGGTGGGTAGTCAGCCCGATGGTTTTATAATTTTGGCCGAGGTGTCTATGGTAGTTCATCGTGTTCACATCAACAGTTATTTGTGCCGAGATCTTGCTATACTTATGGGATCCAGGTTATATGATACGATAGTGTCCTCTACAAACACATTCAGGACCTCAGCGTTCTTATTCAGCTTCTCCAGCTAGAGATTCAACATCTCCGGCCAATGGTCGAGGAAGATTTCAGTCCGGTAGAGATGGCAGGACTAATGGTAGAGATACTCCAGCTCTGCAGGGTAGAGGTAAAGGTTCTACTCAGGTTGTAGGCAGCCGAGATGGCCAGTGCTACACTCTTCCAGGGAGGCCTAAGATTAAGAATTGTGATGTTGTGATAACAGGTATCGTCCCAGTTTGCCATCAACCTGCCTCTGTATTGTTTGATCTGGGATCTACTTTCTCATATGTGTCTACCTATTCTTATACTAGGTTTGATATAGTGTCTTCTTGTATGCCTGTGCCTATTCATATTTCTACACCAGTAGGTGAATCCTTAGTAGTGGATTGATTATATCGATATTGTCTTGTTTCTTTTGTTGGGTATGATACTCTGGTAGACCTGATCATTTTGGGGATGGTAGACTTTGATACTATCTTGGGTATGGATTGGCTTTATCTGCATCATGTTATTCTTCTTATTCTAAGACTCTGACCTCAGTGATGTTGGGTGTCCCGAGAGTTGAGTGAAAAGGTGCTAGTGGTTCTTACCCTAGCAAGGTCATCTCCTTCATTAGAGCTTAGAGATTGGTTGATAGAGGGTGTTTTCCTACTTGGCTTTTATTCGTGATACTAGTGTTGAGCCACCTCTCATGGATTTCGTGCCCCTGGTTCGAGAGACTACATATGCATTTCCTACTAATCTTCCAGGTGTTCCTCTGGATAAGGATATTGATTTTGCTATTTTCTTGGAACCGGGAACCAAGCCCATATTTATTCCTCCTTATTTTATGGCTCCAGCTAAGTTGAAGGAATTGAAGGATCACTTGCAGGATTTGTTGAGTAAGGGGTTTATTCACCCTAGTATTTCCTATGGGCACTCTTATGCTGTTTGTGAGGAACAAGGATGGATTCCTGAGGATGTGTGCTTGACTATCGACAGTTTAAAAAAAGTGGCAGTGAAGAACAAGTATCCTCTTCTTTGTATTGATGATTTGTTTGACCAGCTTCAAGGTCCATCTTTGTTTTCTAAGAATGACTTGAGGTTTTGTTATCACCAGCTGAAGATTAGGGCATCGGATATCCCTAAGAAAACTGTCATGACTCGTTATAGACACTATGAGTTTTGTGATGTCTTTCGGTTTGAATAATGCCCCTGCAGTGTTCATGGAGTTGATGAACGGGGTGTTCTGACCTTATTTGGATTCATTTGTGATTGTTTTCACTGATGACATCTTGGTGTACCCCAAGACCGATGAGGATCACGATCAGCATTTGATGATTGTACAGCAAAGATTGAGGGAAGAGAAGCTCTATGTTAAGTTCTCAATGTGCGAGTTCTGGCTTGATTCAGTGGCATTTTTGGGGCACGTGGTATCCAAGTACGGTATTCGAGTTGATCCAACCGAGATTGAGGCACTGAGATGTTGGACCAGACCCCTATATCCCTTACTGATATCTAGAGTTTTGTGGGACTTGCAGGCTAGTATCGACGATTTGTCCATTGCTTCTCTAAATTGAATCTCCTTTGAATAGATTGACTCAGTAGAGTGTGAGTTTTCAGTGATCTGATGAGTGTGAGGAGAGCTTTCAAAAGCTCAAGACCTTGTTGACTACGGCTCCTGTTTTGACTTTACCCAAGGAGGGTGTGGACTTCACTGTTTATTGTGATACTTCTAGAGTTGTGTTAGGTGGTGTTCTGATGTAGAAGGGTAAGGTGATTGCCTATGCTTATAGGTAGTTGAAAACCCATGAGGGAAACTACCCTACCCATGATTTAAAGTTAGCAGTCGTAGCATCTGTTCTTAAGATACAGCGACATTAGTTGTATGGAGTTCATTGTGAGGTTTTCACAGATCTTCAAAATCTTTAGTAAATATTAAGTTAGAGAGATCTCAACTTGAGGCAGCGCAGATTGCTTGAGTTATTAAAATACTATGGCATCGCTATCTTGTACCATCTATGGAAGGACAATGTGGTGGCCGATGCACTGAGTCAGAAGACTTCTAAATGGGGAGTCTTGCCGCTATTAGTGTGTAGGTGAGACCATTGGCTAGAGATGATCAGAGGTTAGCCAACAGTCTCATTCGGTTATGGATTTCTATGGAAATGGGTGGTTTGATGTATTTTATTGAGGCTCATTCTTCCTTAGTTGAGAAAATTTGTGAGTTCGAGCTTCATCATAAGAAACTATGTCTCATTCGAGACAAGGTGATGAGAGGGGAAGCCAATGAGGCTATTCTTGATTTTGATGGTGTCTATCAGATTAGAGATAGGATTTGTGTGCCCAAGGTGGGAGAGTTGATTAGACTAATTATTGAGCAGGCCCATTGGTCCCGATATTCCATCCATTCAAATGTAGTTAAGATGTATCATGACGTGATCCAGCACTATTAGTGGTGTGGTATGAAGAGGGATATTGTAGATTTTGTTTCGAGGTGTTTGACTTGTCAACAGGTTAAGTGTGAGCACCAACGGCCTGGAGGTATATCTCAGAGGATTCCCTACTTGGAAGTAGGAGCGAATCACTATGTACTTTGTTGTGCGACTACCTACCACTGTGGGTGGTTATGACTCCATTTGGGTGGTTGTTTATAAGTTGATTAAGTCCACCCATTTCATCCCAGTTCGGGTGAAGTATACGGCAGAGACGTTAGTCTAGCTTTATATCAGTCAAATTGTGCCACCACATGGAGTTCTAGTTTGTATTTTCTCCAATCAAGGTTCCTTCTTCACTTCTCATCTCCGGAAGGAATTGGAACATTTTTTGGGTACTCGGTTAGATATAAGGACAGCTTTCCATCCTCAGATAGTTAGCCAGTCCGAGCGGACAATTCTGGTATTGAAGGACATGCTCTGAGCTTGTGTGATTGATTATGGTGCTAGATGGGTTCATCATTTTCCCTTAGCAAAGTTTACCTATAACAATAGTTATCATTCCAGTCAGATGGGCCCTTTTGAGGTGTTGTATGGCAGACGGTGTAGATCTCCGATCGGATGATTTGATTCAGCTGATACAGACTCATTAGATACAGACTTTCGTAGAGATGCTATGAAGAAGGTTCATATGATTCTAGGTAAATTGTTGAAAGCCCAGAGTCGATAGAAGAGTTATGCGGATAGGAGAGTTTGAGCCCTAGTATTCATGGAGGGTGATCATGTTTGTCTTTGAGTGTCACCCATGAAGGGTGTGATGAAGTTCGTAAAGAAGGGCAAGCTTTGCCCTAGATTCATTGGACCTTTTGATATTTTGAGTTGTGTGGGAGAGATGGCCTATAAGTTGGCCTTTCCACCTAGTTTGTCAGTTGTGCATCCTATATTTCATGTCTCTATGCTTTGGAAGTACGTATCGGATAAGCCCATGTACTTTCTCTTGATTCAGTTGAGTTGGGTCCAGACTTATCTTTTGAGGAGGTGCCAATAGCCATTTTGGATAGTCAGGTCCGAAAGCTTATGACCAAAGAGATTGATTCAATAAAGATGTAGTGGAACCATCGTTCAGTTGGTGAGGTGATTGTAGAAACATAATTAGATATGTGTGTTATATATCCTCAGCTTTACGAAGCTCAACGTATTTTTCTTTGTTTTATGTTTGAGGACGAACATGGATTTTAGTGGTGGATAATGTAATCACTCGATCGGTCATTTTTGTAAAGTTTTATGAAATTGCCATTTTACCCCTCGCGTTATTTATCCTGAGTCTTTTATGATTGAGTTTGAAAAGTTGGTTTTGAACTTTAAGTTAAGAGATGAGAATTTGGTAGGTTTGTGAGCTTTAAAGGATAAGTTTTTAAAAAAGTGGTTTTTGGGGTCTTTTAGATTTTTGAGTGTCAGAATGAAATTCTATTAATTTCATCAGTCCAAAAATATGAAATATGACCCATGAGAGTTGTCGGTTTCAAATATTGAGTCTTTTTGAGGATTTGAGATCCTAAATTGTGAAATTGTAGAAATTTAGCCTTTAGGTTGACTTTAGTCAATATTCAGTTCTTGGATGCTTGGATCGGGATTTTGAGAGTTCTATTGGATTAAGGGGTTGATTTTAGGCCTAGGTCAGTCCATTGTTTATATTTTTAGAAGTCTCGAGTTTGTTTTAGCCTTATTAGTCGTGAGTTAGTTTCTTGTGGTTTTCATGAGTGTCAGGTCAAGGAGACCTCGGATTCATATTTTGATGCATCCATTGAGTTTAGAACGTCGAGTGTAATTGATTTACATATGTGGTTTATGTGTACGGGGTTCTAAACGAATCTCGAGGGTCCTTTCGATATTTTAGGAGTTGGCTGATTTACTATCAGTTTTGCCAACTCTTTACAATCCTTCATTTTATTATACATCCCAACTAATTTTTTGCTCTATGAATTTATTCTACCTTGGCTTGGTCCAGTAATACTGCCAAGTTGTTGTTCCATATCTAGATGTCTAAACAAATGATATGTCCCTCATTGATTAAAGCATGTAAGAAATAATGATTAATGTCAAATAATATTAGTGTAAAAGTATATAAATTTATGAAAATTACTAGCCCATATTAAATATTCATTTTTGGATAATATCAACTATCATTACTAAACATAACTATAATTATATAAAATATTTTAGAAAATTATATTGTTGTGTGCTAAATATATATTAAAAATATTTGGTTACAAGATTAATATGCATATGTACCTTTCAATCTTTTGATTTCTTTATATTTGTTGCAACCTTAGTCAATGTTAACGTGTTTAGATTTTTCTTCATCTATTTTCTGTAACACCTTTTTAATAATAAATGTTAATAAATTTATCACGATTCTTCCTTGAGCTTAATGGTAGAGTGAGTATTTTAAAGATGTCCATAGGTCAAGGGTTCGAGACTCGTATCAATAAGGGAAAAGGTGATGGCAACGAATAAGGTATTCTAAAATACCTTTTTAAGTTTTATTTTATCTTTTGCATCACTATGAATTTTGAATTACTTTATCAAATAGTATGTACAATATTCAAATAAACACTACATTCAACTTTAGTTGTTCCTTGTATCCGATTAATATAATGTCATGCTAAACTAGTTTTTTTTCTTTAATTTACAGGTTGGGGTGGGAGATTAGAAGTTCTAGATTTAGCAATACCAATAACAATGTAACACCCCAGAATATTTTTCAACTAAGACTCAAACTATCCTTCGTTGTGAGTAGGATTTTATCGAGGAATTTAAACTTTCTTAAGTGTTAAGGTCACTAGATGTAGCACCTTGAGTTCCAAAAAGAACTAAAGAGAATTCAATCAAGCTATTCATAAGTTCTTTAAGTATTGGGCCATCTTCAAATGACCATAACTTTCAGTACAGGATGAGTTAGGTGGCTCATAAGATATAAAATGAAAGGTCTTTGAATTATCTTTCCAACGCCACCAAGTTTGCAAAGTTTCGAGTTTGGATGGGTGAGATATGCACTATTGAAGTCAACCTGACCATTTAAGGAAAGTTACCCAAAATTATGAGGGGTATTTTAGTCTTTTCCTTACCTAGTCAGATTAATTCATTTTTGGTAAGGTTTTATGGGTCTAAACAGATTAGAATCAGTTTCATTCTTCCCCAATATGCTTAGGCTTTTAGTTAAAAGTTCAATAAGAGAAAAGAAGAGAAAAGGATCAAAGCGTTTGTCGAGATTCTTGAGTTTCGTTGCGGATTTTCACCAAGGGTTTGATCCCTGAGAGGTATGTAAGTTTCCATAGTGTGTTTGTTCACCCACATGCCAATCATGATTTACATATTTGAATTCGTCCATAAAGGTTGAAAGATTTAATTTCTCAATGAGTGTTCTTGAAGTTTTCTATCGTTCTTGAATTACGATGTGTTTGATGAGTTCTTGAGATAAATCCTTTGAATTTGAGGGTTGTTTTTTAGTAGATTATTTTGTACTTATGTCGGGTATTCGAATCTATGTGAGTTGGGAATAAACCATTCGATTCTAGGAAAATTAGGGCCAACAATCGAAGAAGAAAATTCGTCAGAGATTTCTGGGGAGGGGTTGGGGTGGCACGCCCCAGATGTGCCAGGGGGATGGGGCGGTGCCCCAGCAGTGCACCAAGATAGTGACTCTGAAGTTTAGGGGTTGGCGGCCTGCGCCGGCAGTGCTCCAAGGTCTCCTGCCCCCACCATTCTTCCGTCATTCTACCCGTCTAAGTTCTTTTAAAGTGTTCCTTTACTCCCTATTGATTCTTGATTAATTCTCATATTACACCTCATCTAATTCTAGGTGTAGACGATCATTATCTAGTATTTAACCCAATGAAGAGTTGGGGTCAAACCCACAGGGAGTGGTACGTGTTCGAATTTCAGTTATGAAGTTATAAATGTGTTCTAATTGGTTATAGGAATAAAAATTATCAGAGACATAATAACAAATCTAAGGGGTTCAAAAATGAATGTCAGATGGGGGGTTTGGATTGGCAATTAACAGCTAAACAAATACGAAAACAGGGGAAACAACAATATAGAAAGGAATTCTCGGGATGTGATCAATTATAGGCCAATTTCGCTATATGTGTAATTGAAATTACTAACGAAATGCTAAATTTCATTGGGTAGGCTAGACTACAAGCGCAACAGCTTTCTCTCGAACAACTACTATCAATCAAGTGAGTTCTCTCGAACCTCAACAAGCTTATCAATATAGACAGCCCAAAACCTTAATTCATCTACTCTCTCGAGCTAGATAGGTAGAATCGAGCTTAGGATTCACTCTCTCGATCTGAACCCATATCAACCCAATAACTAAAATCATCAATCGAAAATTTTGGTTCTTAAACCTCTTTCTCAAGCAAGCCAGAACTCTAAGTTAGAATTGCATTTGCAACTACAATCCATAGATTAAAACACAACTATTGATTAAACCCACTTTAATTAAGCTTTTAAATCAGTAAATACCAATACTCATAAGCTAATTCAGCCCATAATCACATGTTCACACCGCAAGAATTGGGGGTTTAGCTAAACATTATAAAAAGATAAAAATAATTACCAACTAGATTAGCCATCAACTGGGTAAATTTCTCCAAGCCTTTACAATGCTCCTAATTGATTAAGTTCAAAAAACCACTTACAAATCCTCAAATTTAAGCTTAAAAATCTTCAAAGTCTACAATGGAAACACAAGAACTCAAAGAAAACTCTAACTCTCAAACTTGGGGATCAGAACTCTCTACTCAACATTTATAATTTCAATTTATAGTTGTCCAATTTTTGGCCTGAAAAGCCATTGGGCGAAGTAGGTCGCGCCTCGCCAATCAGGTCAGCAATCCACCCTTCGCTCCCTTCCATCACCAATTTGCATTGGTTATCAGTCCTCCAGGTCCTGTAACTTTGGGCAATCAAGGTTGCTATCGCGGAGTCATTCAGTGATTCGCGGACTGTCCATTTCCTTTCGCCAAATTGGTTCTTCCCCAGGGCTTGCATGCTGGAACTTTGGGCGAGCTAAAGTGCCACTCGACGGTTCGTCGAGTAGTCTTGGCGATCACCAGGATCACTTTTCTTCACTTCATCAGCTTGTTAGTTCTTTTTGCTCGGTATTGTCTTTGTCTTGCTCCTTAGCCTTCATAGCTGCAAATCAACACTTTAACATCAGTTTATAGCATAAAATAGGCATTTGAGGACATTTATACTATCAAAACAAAGCCCTAAATGAGTTGAAATCTCAGACTCATCAACGCCCCAACTTATATTTTTGCTTTTCCTCAACTAAAACTCAAGATCAATCAGTTCAACAAGGATGTCTACAAATAGTGTTGCTTAAGACCCAACATAAATGCACACACAAGGTTCAAACTATGCATACACTGATCAAATGTGCACTCAAAGTTTCAAATTGCAACTAACCATTATCAAGTGTACTCAAGCTCACAATGCTTGCTTCAAATGCAAGTTCAAGCTCAACAAAGGTATTCAAATGCCCTCACAACAAAGATAATTCCATATTCACAGAAAATTTCTCAACAATTTAAAGTTCCGGAATCACATACAACTCTCACACTCACAAAGATGAACACATGCATGATTTCACCCATAGGTTTGCCCTTATTTTCCAATCAACATTCGTTTCATCTCACTCAAGATCACAAGGGTCTTTTCAAGGCTTGTATCGGGGCTGAGTGTAAAGGTATGGTCATTTTGGCTTAGTGGCTTCTACCTTCATGAAGTATGGCCTGACAATCACTTTTTCTCCTTCTCTTTCACATTCAAACATGTTCATAATTCACCTCATTATTCAACTAAGCATGAATCACAGGATACCCTATTTCTTTTACTCTTTTCACACACTTTATTTCACAACACTTCTTTTTCATATTCTTTTTCTTTTATTTTCTATCATTTCCTTTCTCTTTTTTTTTACATGGATGGGTTCCATCTTTTTCACAACAATCCTTAAAAAGGGGGGATTTTTCACACTTCTTGACCTTCCTTGTTTTTCACTACACCCCCAACTTAGGATTTTGGCCTAAGTTGGCTATTCAAACAAACCAACACTTCATGAAGGTTATTGGTGATGGATAAAGAGGTCAAGTTGATCAAGTTTCTTCCAAAGAAAGGGAAAGGGAAAGGCTCAAAGGGTGCCAAACAAGGTTCACACTTCTCTCAAGGTTTCCACAAAGAGGTATATTGTGAAATTGGTTCACTCTTCAAAACTGTTGCCTAAGATTATTTCAATTGCCTAAGACCAATGGGGCAAATTCCAGATGTCATTCAACACAATGTTCACGACAGTCTCACCACACAAGGCATTGATACCATTATCAAACAAGACTCTACACTTTCTAGCTAGCGTGCAATGTTCATCACAAGATACTTAATCGACAATCTGCTAGTCACAATGAGATGCTCAAAGTTCACATATTGCCTATGTAACTTAGTTCGCCTCATCGTAGCCGCACATTTATTTTGATCAATTAAGAGCACTATTCAAGTCATTGGTATTTACAATAACCAACACTCAAATTTGCACAAGAACAGCCACAATCACACACAAAAGATGTGACAAAATTTTTTAACTTGGTTCAAAACTATTTTCATATCAAAACAATGGGCCACAATATATATGTATATATATATATATATATATGAACCAATAAGCTCCAATATTCACAAAAACACAATAAAAAATTGTAACACCCCAACATTTCGAAACGTCTAAAATTACTTGTATCTACATGGAAAGACAAAGAGGGTGGGTAATAAATTAAGAATAATGCGGTATATCCAATTTTAAGTGTTCAAGTGTTTCATCTCAAGTTTTGAAGTTAGGTAAGTGGCAAAATAAAAGTTGGCGGAAGCTATCGTAAGTTCCTTTTTAAAGTTTTCTCTGAAATTTGGGTCAAATGTTTCAGAGGTTTTCTCCCAATCTATAGGGATTAATGGGGCCCACGACCTATAGAATCGAAGGTCTACGAGTCTAGTTTCCAATGCATCAAACCGTTTGTTCATACGACTGTAGAATAGAGAGATATTTGCATTTCTGTGGGACTGCGCAAGAAGACACGTGAGGTGGGGCCCTAGGTCGGTGGAACTTTACATATATCTTTTTCTTCGAACCTTTTCTTCATTTTTTAGCTAATAACCAGCAAATTTAGAGAAAACCATTTCTAGGATCAACTAAAGTGTAGATTTTCTCAGCCTAAGTCCTTGACGAAAGTTGTTCTACGCGTTGGGCTCATCATCATGGTATAATTTGTTTTATCGATTTCGTACCATATCACACTTTAGTGTTGGCACAACAAGGGTTTGGTAATATTTCAAGGTTTTGAGGCGTATTATGAACTTAAGATCGAGGTAAGACCCTTCTTTCATCGACTCTAGCTATTATAAGCGGCAAATAGCAATTTGTGATGGAAATACATATCTTTTATCGTATTGTCATGGTATCTTTTATTTTCGTGTGTTGATTATGGTCCTGCCTTGTTGTAGTATCGAGGGAGTTATGAGTAAAAGTCGTTAGGTCACATGAATTCAGCAAAAAATATATGTTAAGGTTGTTCTCTTCTTACGGCAGGTTTTCTTAAAGCTTAGGAGCAATGTAATTGAGTTGTTATCGTTGTTATACTTGTAGCCATTATTGTTGATTGTTGGCTGCTTGAGTGGAGATAATCCTCTCTTATCGGGTTTCTTATTCAGTAGTAGCATCCCTATGTTGGACATGACTTAGAGGCTATTTTTATAGTTTGCTTATAACTAAATTGCTCGCTTTTAGTTGTTGGATTGTTATTGTTGCCCTTTGGGCAATTGTGATTAGCTGCAGGAATGTGATCTATGCCTAGAAGGTCTATGTTCTTCCGATAAGACTATAGTGACACCTAGAAGGGCTATGAGTTGCCTACAGGGCTATATTGACGCCTAGATGGGCTATGAGTTGCCTACGGGGCCATGTTGTTGCCTAAGAGGGCTATGAGTTGCCTATATGCTATATTAATGCCTAAGAGAGCTATGTGCTGCCTATGGGGCTATACTATTGCCTAAGAGGGCTAATTGACTGCCTACGGGGCTAGGGGACTACCAATAGGGGTATATAGACTGATTAGCACCTTTTGGGCTTATGGGGGCATGGGTAGGTGGTCTTATATGTTGTTTGTACCTGTTGAACTTATGGGGGCTTGGTTAGGTTGTTGTTTTATTATTTTTGATAAGTTTAGATTTAGGAGCAGGTCAGTATGCTTATCTCATTCTTGATTTATTTACCGGATTACTCCATTATATTAGGACACCTGCTCATAATCTATTATCTTTCATACTCTGTACATTATTTTTGTACTGACTCCCCATTGCCTCGGGGCGCTGCATTCATGCATGCAGGTCCCGATAGATGACATAGTAGACCTCCTCAGCAGCAGGATTGAATTATATCCGATTAGCATGCCCCTTTCCTTCGGAGCTGCCAGAGTTGGGAGGTTTGTTAGCTTTTGTTGTATATATTTTCATGGGTAGGTTGGGGCCCTGTCCCGCCAATCTTTACTACTCTAGAGGCTTGCAGACTACTGTGTGGGGTTTATAGCTACGTTATGGCCATGTTGGCCTAGTTTGTTGGTTTGCTGAAGTTTGTTAGTTGTGTGATGTATTATCTTGATATACTTGCTTTCAGTTTCGGTATAGAGACCATAGTGGCCTCGACGGCCCAATCAGGACTTCTGTGCTAGTTGGCTATTTCTTTATATGAACTCTTGGGAGTAGTTGTTTCTATTATGGATCTGTTTACAGGGACCTTGCCGGCCGAAGGCTTAGATTTAAGCCGAGATATACTTGTTTGTTTTCTTGACTGCGTGTGGCTGCCATGCGCTAGTAGAAAATGGTTCAGCTGGGTCGGCAGGAGCCTGAGTTTTGGCATTAGGAACCAGTTTTGCCCCTTGAATCTAAGGTGTAACAAACTTAACCCAATATTCACAAAACAGCCTAAAAGAGAGGTAGGTATGGAAATACCTCACTCCATTAAAAAAATACGCAGTTGTCCTCAAATGCAAATAAAATAGAAACAATCTAAAAAGTAAATAGAAAAGGCGGCAAAGAAGATCATCCTGCCAATCTAGGCCTAGGGTGAAGTCTGCATATCTGCAACTCCCTCTGTCTGGGCACTAGTGCTCGGTATCTCAGCATCATTGGATCCACTGGAGCCCACCATAGAAGTATCTTGAATCGATGCCTGTCTAGCAGTCTCAAACATACCACCATCCAAGTCAGCCAAATCCTTGTACACTGACTCCTCTCGCTCACTAAGTTGCTATCCATCTGTCTCAGCCTCGGTCTCAGCATCATCATAATCTGCTCTTGTCTCATCTCTGGTAGTTGTCAGAGGCACCTCAGAACAAGCTGGAATATCTGTGCTCGGGACCTCAGGGATCTCCACAGTGCCAAAGAACATGGATAGATCAGTTGAATTCACCTAGTCCACATCTTTACGGAGTCTAACAATGTCGGCCTTCAAGGCTGTGACAGCATATATCGCACCCTGGCCCTTCTCACACTCCTCCACTCTCACAGTCACGGCATCCAAGGCCAACTTATGGCCCTCAGTCAACTTTATGTGCTCCCTCATCTCAACCCATATAGGAACTAAGGCAGCATCAATAGCCCGCTCTATCAACCCAGGCACAGCGGCCTCTACCGGGAGGCACACACATCAGCAAATTGGGCCAAGTGGCCCATCTTGTAAAGCATCACCCGGGTGATAGGGGTCAGGATGAAGAAGTAGCAGTAGCAGAAGATATAGGGGGAAGAGGTGCAGCAAATGTACTCGGAATATCAGAAGAAGAAGGTCCAGATGTACGTGAGGGCTCACTGGCCTAAGTAGGCATTACTGCCTCTGTAGGTAACATATCAATGTCTACCTCCGGGGATGTATCCACCGGTGCTGACCTCCTCCTGTCAGCCTCTTACTGCTGGTACTCGGCTTCAATATGCCAGTAGAAGAGGTGGATGTCACCTCCTCATCCATCTTGACATCTCTTGGAACATGGGTCCATCTACACAACTAGGTGATCAGCAACGAGAATGGGAGCAAGGTTTGTCTTTGTTTGGCCCTCATGGCTATCTCTTGCTCTATCAACATCCCCAAGACAGGCATCATATGGGTGTCGGTGGATGGATTCATTCTGGGATGGCATAATGGTGTTGCAGATGAACCCGAACCAGTATCTGACAGCAACATTTAGGTCATTTTTCTCTATCGGGGCACCTGTCTCTATCCATCTCGGGGTGACATTCGGGGCGAAAGGGTGCCATCCAACCCTTAAGGTCCTCCAATGTCTTCTTTTAGACAAAATCGATGTACTGGTGTGTAAAATTATAAAAGCACCCAGTACCTCATTGATGTCAGAGAAGTGACATTTAACTTTCTTGCCATGAACCATCACGAAGTCCACCAGTTTGAAGGCACTGACCTTCTTCTTCCCCTTCGGCACCAAGTATCCGTAAGCCGAATAAAACTCTCGAACCCAAGTAAGAATGTAGGGGCTCCGAGGTTTGGTAATGTTACGCCCCGAGCCTACACCCTGGGCGGGACTGGCACTCGAGAACTATTGTTGGCCCCAAGTGAACTCTTGGCCTTACTTAAATTATAGCTGAAGACTTAAATAGCAAGAAAACAATCTCAAAGGATTACTCATGCAATAACTTAAAGAAATATTAGACTAGCCAAATTGCCAACTCAAGTCTCATAGCAAAATATCTGAAATATAAGACTAAAGAACTCAAAACTAATTGTCTATAAAGACTCTAAATACTAAGAGGGATGTCGGGACAAGACCCCTGATCATCCTAACAATTGAAATACTAGAAAACAATGTAAAAGGAGTCCTCCAATAATCAAGGATGCTTACCAACTAACTCTGAGTGCTCAACAGGATCAACGGGGCAATAAATATTGATCCTGGTTACCTGTATCTACATCATTAAAATATGTAGGTCAAATGGCATCAGTACATTGAATGTACGAGCATGCGAGGGGAAAACTCAACTCATATGTTTTACAAACAAAATTCTTTCTATGATTTGAGGTAATTACTCAAAAACTAGCTTAAAATCTCTATTGGAAATCGGTGTTTCCTTTCTTGTTTAAATGTGAAAACATTTCAACTCTTGGGAATACATAGTTCCCGTATAATTTTTTGAAGAAAAGAACTCTACTCTTACTCTTTACTCAACTCAAAACTCAAGTCTTAAAACAAAGTAAAAATATTTGTAAAACACTTTTGAAATGACTCTAAGAACTCCCTAGACTTGGCTCTTAACTTTCTTTGAATTGAATTTATGGATTCAAGGATTGTGATTTGTGATAGAAAGGATCTCATGATGTTTAATAGTGTTTTTAGATAGTTAAACATGAAAAACGATCAAGAAATCACTGTCTCAAAGCAAGTCCGCTATGCGGAGATGCATTTAATTATTTGTTTGCAAAATAAATTTTGAGGTAGAATGGTCTGTGACTGCTCCGCGACGTGGGAGAAAATTTTCCAATCCTAAGGCACAGATCCGCGACGCGGACCTGGTACCCATATTTACAGGACTTGTTTCTTCTTTATTTTCTAACCCCAATTCACCTAAATTCAATTCTTTTTCTCAATTCCTCTTTAGATTCAGATACCCAGCACATGTACACAAACATCTAACTCAAAACAACTCTAAAAATCGACCTTAAACTCTCAAGAACTCCTCAATCTCATCCCAAATTCAAGAACAAAAGCAATTTAAGAATACAACCCAAAAACATCAAAGTCTCAATCTTTTAGGACGAAAATCATACTGAAATAAACATGTTTGGCCGTGGGTGAATGAATCCAATGCTATGTGAACTCACATACCTCTATAGGGATCAACATTTGGCGAATCAACTTCGATTCCGCAAGAAAACTCCAAGAACACTTGACTTTTCTCCTCTTGAGTTCTTTATCCAAAAACCCTAGCATAATTTGGTAACGTGTAAACTGATCTAATTCTGTTTAGACCCCTAAGTAATTACCAAAAATGAATTAAGCTGATTGGGTAGTGAAAATACCACAATACCCGTCTAAAATCCGGTTTTAACTTTTCTTATCTAGACAGCCCAACTTCAAATGGGCATATCTTCCTCATACGAACTCAAAATCGCAAAAACTCGGCAGCGTTAGAAAGATAATTCAAAGATATTTCCTAAGGTATCTTGTAGCAGACCTAAAGCATCCTGACCTAGGAATTATGGTCATTTTAAGTTAACCAAAACTCAAACTTAACTTAATTTAACCAATTTTCCAGATATTTCATTCTTTCCAAAAATGACTCTTTCTAATTCTAGCTCTCTCTAGTTCTTTGATATAGCAAGGTGTTACAATATATCCCCCTTAGGAACATTCGTTCTTGAATGAGATTACTCTTAGTAGGCTAAGGCATTCAGCTCAAACACCCAACAAGAAAATCTAACACATTAAGCATGTCAATTGAAAAAGTACTAAGAAAAGAATTAGTACCTTGATCTGGATTTTCTCCGAGCTCAAAGAGATGTGGATATATCTTCTTCATATCCTCCTCAGCTTCCCAAGTAGCTTCCTCAACAAACTGATTTCTCCAAAGAACTTTGACTGATGCTACTTCCTTGGTCCTTAACTTGTGAACCTGCCGGTCTAGAATCTGAACAAGGATCTCCTCATAAGACAAGCTATCCTTGATACCAATATCTTCAGTTGGTATGATAAGTGAAGGATCTCCCATGCACTTCTTTAATATGGAAACATGAAAGACCGGATGGACCGTTGCTAACTCTTGTGGTAGCTCTAACTCATAAGCTACATTGCCAATCCTTTTGGATATTTTGTAAGGGCCAATATAACGGGGACTAAGCTTCCCCTTCTTACCAAATCTCATAACACCCTTCATGGGTGAAAACTTCAAGTATACCCAATAATCTACTACAAACTCTAACTCCCTTCTCCTAATATTAGTGTAGGATTTCTGACGACTCTGCGTTGTTTTCAACCTCTCTTGAATGACTTTCACTTTATCCATAGCTTAGTGAACTAAGTCTGGTCCTATCAACCTAGATTCACCAACTTCAAACCGTCATATAGGAGATCTGCATCTTCTCCCATAAAGAGATTCATAAGGAGCCATTTGGAAGCTAGAGTGGTAACTATTAATGTAAGCAAATTCAATGAGAGGTAGGTGCTCATCCCAATTACCTTTGAAATCAATCACACAGGCACTCAACATATCTTCTAAGGTATGAATGGTGCGCTCTTCTTGACCATATGTCTGAGGATCAAAAGCAGTACTCAAGTTCACCTTTCAACTCAAGCCTTTCTGAAAATATTTCCAAAAATGTGCAGTAAATTGTTATCCTCTGTCTGAAATAATCAATACTTGAACCCCATGAAGTCTGACCACCTCTTGAATGTACAAATTAGCATAATCTTCTGCTGAAGGTAGTCTTTACCGGTAAAAAGTGGGCTGATTTCGTCATTTGATCGACGAATCACCCAAATAGAATCATGCTGCCTGTGAGACCGTGGTAAACCTGTGATGAAATCCATATTAATCATCTCCCAGTTCCATTCTGGAAGTTCTATATTCATACTACTCAACCAATAACCTTCTCTCAAATAGCGATACATTTTTGTGGAACCTGGATGGATAGAATATCTAGAGTTATGAGCTTCCTCCATGATCCTCTCTTGGAGTTCATCCACCCTTGGTACACACAACCTACCTTGATACATCAATACGCCATCTCCCCCTTGTTCAAAAGCCAATACTTTTTGCTTATGAACATTTTCCTTTGATTAAAGCAAAATAGGATCTTGGTCTTGCTTCTCTTTTACTTCTGACACTAATAATAATTCAGCCCCATTCATCACCACTACTCCTCCTTCCGTGGAATCCATTAGTCGAACTCCTAAAAGTGCAAGTCGGTGCACATCTTTTGCTAAGTCTTTCTTATCTTCCTCAAAATGGGTGGTACTACCCATAGACAATCTACTCAAGGAATCAGGAAAACCATTAACCTTACCTTGGTGATAAGAATATTCATGTCATAATCCTTGAGTAACTCTAACCACCTTCGCTGTCTCGGATTAAGTTCTTTATGACTAAACACATACTGAAGACTCTTGTGGTCGGTGAACACATCCACATGAACACCATAAAGATAATGACGCCATATTTTCAAAGCAAATACTAAGGCATCCAACTCTAAATCATGGGTTAGATAATTCTTCTCATGAACTTTCAACTGCCTGGAGGCATAAGGTATCACTTTGCCATTCTGCATTAACACACAACCCAAACCAACTCTAGACGCATCACAATATACGACAAAACCTTGAATACCTTCTCATAAGGTCAACATTAGGGCAGTAGTCAACCTCTTTTTCAATTCCTGAAAGCTTTACTCACAAGCTTCAGACCATTGAAACTTCACTGTTTTCTTAGTCAACTAGGTCAAAGAGGATGAAATAGATATGAACCCCTCTACGAACCTTCTATAATATCCATCCAACCCCAAGAAATTCCTAATATCAACTGGAGATGTAGGTCTAGGCCAATTCTACACTGCCTCTATCTTTTGGGTGTCAACTCGAATCCCATCACCGAAAACAACATGGCCTAAGAAAGCCACCGACCCAAGCCAAAACTCACACTTAGAGAACTTGGCATACAACTCTCTATCCTTTAGAGTTTGGAGGATTATTCTGAGATGACTAGCATGATCTTCTTCATTCAGCGAATAGATTAGAATGTCATAAATGAATACAACAACAAAAATATCTAAATAAGGCTTGAATACTCTATTCATAATATCCATGAATGTTGCAGGCGCATTAGTTAAACCGAACGACATAACTAGGAACTCATAATGACCATAACGAGTTTTGAATGTTTTCTTTGGAATGTCACATTTCCTTACCCTCAATGGATGGTAGTCTGATCTGAGGTCTATCTTAGAGAAATAGGTAGCACCCTGAAGCTGATCAAAAAGATCATCAATCCTCGAAAGAGGATACTTATTCTTGATGGTAACCTTGTTCAACTGGCGGTAGTCTATACAAATTTTAAGGAAACCATCTTTCTTCCTCACAAATAAGATCGGAGCGCCCAAACGTAAGACACTTGGTCAAATAAAGCCCTTATAAAGGAGATCTTTCAACTGTTCTTTTAGCTCTTTCAACTCTGTTGGAGCCATTCTATATGGCGGAATAGATATAAGATGAGTATCTAGAAGAAGGTCTATACCAAAGTCTATCTCTCACTCAGGAGGGACTCCGGGTAGAACATCATGAAAGACTTGTTGGAACTCACTCACAACCAGAACTGACTCAATAAGAGGTATCTCAACACTAGAGTCATTAACTCGGACTAAGTGAAAGACACAACCCTTGGAAACTAACTTTCTTACCTTAAGGTACAAAATAAAATGACCCTTAGGCACTGTTGAACTACTACTGCACTCTATAACTGGCTCATTAGGAAACTGGAACTTGATAACTCGAGTTCTATGATCAATGGAGGCATAACAGGCATGAAGTCAATGCATACCCAAAATGACATCAAAATCAACCATGTATAACTCAACTAAATCAGTCATGGTGTTCTTGTGATTGATGGAAATGGTACAATCACGATAGACTCGCTCATCTAGAATAGACTCCCCAATAGGTGTAGAAACACAAAAGGGCTCACAAAGTTTCTCAGGAAGAAAATCAAATTTCATCGCAACATAAGGAGTCACAAAAGATAAACTCGCTCCTGGGTCTATCAAAGCATAAACATTAAGAGTAAAGATTTTGATCATACCAGTGACAACATCTGGAGAATTCTCTTTCTCTTGATGACTCGTGATATCATATAGGCGGCTTGCTCTTTCTCCTACCCCTGAAGTAGCTCCTCTAGATGTAGCTCTGTCTGGTGGAGCAACTGATGAAGATTGGGCTCTATTGCCCTGATTCCCATTACCTTGCCGGTTCTTAGGGCACTCTTTCATGAAGTGGCCTTCTTTACCACACTTGAAACAACAAGTGGAGCCATCATGACACTTACATGGGTGGTTCCTACCACACTTAGCACATGCAGGAGCCCAGTTACCTCCTTGTGCCACACTACCCTGTGATTGCGCAGGTCTAACTGTGAAGTTCTGCGAATTCTAACCATTATACTCACCTTTGTTCCTAGGTTCAGTGCACTAGCAGATGATGGAGCATGTCCCTTTTGCTTTTGCTGAAAGGAAGAATGTTTCACATTACTCCTTTTCTGCCCAAACTCATTCCTTGTCTAGCTTTTTTGTTTCTAAACTCTTCCCTATCCCTCAGCTTCTCTTCCTCAACCTGTTGCACATAAACCATCAACCTTGCTATATCCATATCCCCTATTAGCATAGTTGCCTTGCCCATTTTGCTTGACAGACGGGACAACCCAGCAACAAACAGACTAATCCTACTCCTTATATCAGCAACCATCTCCGGAGCATATCGGAAAAGTTGGGTGAAATTCAAGTTGTACTAATGAAAACTTGGTGACTCCTGCTTAAAAGTAAGGAATTCTCGTACCTTGGCTTCTCTCAGTTCATGGGGAAAAAATGGCCACAAGAACGCACATTCAAACACATCCCAACTCAAAACCAATGCATCCTTAGCCCTACTCTTCCTCCACTGGTCAGAGCAAGTCCTAGAAACACTCTTCAATTGATATACATCTAGTTCCACTCGCTCAGCATCAGAAACGTGCATAACCTCAAACACCTTCTGCAGTTCTTCAACAAAATTTTCCAGATCCTCAGTAGTGCTTGAACCAGTGAAGCTTGGAGGATTCATCCTCAAGAACTAGTGGATGCTCTAAGTGTCAGCCTCAACCTGTTAAGCCCCACTTTTTTGCGTAACTTGATGACCTCTCCTTGAGGTTGCACTTCAGGTGCGTTTGGTACACCTTGCTCCTCAACATTACACCTAGCAGGACGACCTCGGACAGCTCTTCGTGGAGGCATGATAAACTGAAATACACGCGCAAGCTTGAGTTACAAAGCACTTTATAGAGATGAACTCTATCGCACGAAATGAGTATGAAAGAAGTGAAGGAAATTTCTAAATGTTGCAGCCTCCTAATTATAAATGTGGCGCGCTTCACACTGATAGCTAGGACTCTACAGACACGGCTTTGTAGACTCCCTAGGACTCTTGAACTCTAAGCTATGATACCAAGTTTGTCACGCCCTAAGCCTATAACCTGGGAGGGACTGGCACTCGAGAACCATTACTGGCCCCAAGTGAACCCTTGGCAGACTTTCAATCAACATAACAACATTATCATCATCATAGACAATTCATACATAATCAAATGTAGGGGTAAGGGAAGAATGAACTTTCAACAATACCTCAATTTACAAAATAATCATAGGATCTTCACTTTCTAAGTGAATCATAAGTTCATACATAACTTTCATCAACATGTAAAAACCTTAGAAATTTACCCCCTTTCAAGGGTTATGAATCATGCCTCACAATTACACCTAAATATACTACAATAGGCATGAATTAAACAAGATTAAATAACAAGATTAAACATAGATACAATTCATAGTAATCATCTTGCATCAATACACCCATCACAATTCGTGAAATTGGGGTCATAGGGGAGTACATGGGTTCATGGGGAATTTTACAATAAAAATCACCATTAAATATCAAATCATCCATAATATAAGACAATTAACCTAATGAAATCGGTTTTAGGAAGAACCCATGGTTAGAATGAAAACCCAAGTTTTTGACCATTTTACAAGTTTAGAAATTAAGAGTTGAAGGGCTTCATGGAGAAAAGTGTTCCATGAATCAAGTCTCCCATCCCTTAATTTATGTTTTCCTCACGAAATAGGAGTGAAAAGGGTGGATCTTGAAGCCCTAGCTTGATCTTGGTGATGTTCTTCAATGGAGTCTAGAGAGCAAAATATCTTGGAGAGGAGAGTTGGTTGAGTTTTGAGTTATGAGAGTTAAAAGTAATTATTAATAGTTAAAATTATTTTAATATATCTAAAATAACTAATAATAACCGTCCCTACCCTTGATTAATTAAAAATTGAATTTACGAAAACACTCCTCCCTTGGCCGAACCCAAACCAACTTTTACAGATGGTGTTCCATGGACCCCATTCACGGATCGTGGATGGGACCACGGCCCGTCCTGAATGGGCGTGGTTTGGATCAGAGAGGGTGATTTGGAGGGACATCTTGGGGAGACTAAGTCTCAAACCACGCCTCCCAACCACAGAGCGTGGTTCCACCCACGACTCGTGGGTGCCCTATCGTGGTTCAAGCTGTTTTTTGTTTTACAACTTTTGGACCTTTCCTTGGGTCCTCCTCAAGGACCTTTGGGGGGGGGGGTCCTAGGGGGTCATTCCTTGACGTTTAGGTACTAGAACCCTAGTACTAAGTTAGGGAAGTTATTTTAGGACTCCAACCTTATGTTTTAACTTCATTAGGCTACTAGACTACATTTGGGTGATTGTTGACAGAGTTACTAAGTCTGCACGCTTTTTGGATGTCAAGACGACAGATTTGGCGGAGGATTACGCCAAGCTTTACATTAATGAGATAGTTAGGTTGCATGGGGTTCCTTTGTCTATCATCTCAAACAGAGGTCCTCAATTTACCTCTCATTAGGGGAAATCATTTTAGAAAGGTCTTGGTACTCAGGTTAACCTTTGCACAACATTTCATCCATAGATGGATGGTCAGGCAGAGCGTACAATTCAGACTTTAGAGAACATGTTGAGATCTTGTGTGATCAACTTCAAGAGTATATAGGATGATCACCTTCCTCTTATAGAGTTTGCCTACAATAATATCTACCATTCTAGCATTCAGATGGCCCCTTATGAGGCATTGTATGGGTGTAGATGTAGATCTCCAGTTGGCTGGTTTGAAGTGGGTGAAGAAGCCTTGATAGGGCCAAATTCAGTTCATGATGCTATGGAAAAAGTGCAACTCATTAGAGATAGACTTAAGATAGCCCATAGTCGCCAGAAGTCTTATGCAGATGTAAGGAGAAAGGAATTAGAGTTCCAGTTGATGATTGGGTTTTCCTGAAAGTGTCACCTATAAAGGGGGTGATGAGATTTGGCAAGAATGGGAAGCTCAATCCTAGATATGTAGGACCTTACAAGATCTTGAAAAGGGTTGGTAAAGTGGCTTATGAGTTAGAGTTGCCAGCAGAACTGGGAGCAGTGCATCCGGTTTTTCACATTTCATTGTTGAAGAAGTGTGTGGGTGATCCAACATCTATAGTGCCTTTAGAAACTGTGGATGTGAAGGATAGTCTCAATTATGAGGAAGTACCAGTCGAAATCATTGATCGTCAGGTTTGAAGGTTGAGAAAAAAGGATGTCACTTCAGTTAAGGTTTTGTGAAGGAGTCAGTCCGTAGAGGGAGCTACTTAGGAAGCAGAAGCAACCACGAAGGCTAAGTATCCTCACCTCTTTCCTTCCGATTCCATTCCATCTTGATGTATTAGTTCCTCTTCAGTTTTTCAGTCATTCATTCGTATATTCAGTCTTAGTATCATGTTCCTTCAGTTTGTACTTGCATTTTCAGCTTATTTGCATATTCTTGGAACTTAGTTCAGTCAGAAATTAGTTTCCAGTGCTTAGTGGTAGGGTTTGTAGCTCTTACCCTCCCTATTCAACTAATTTAATCTTCAATCAAGGACGAATGTTCCCAAGGGGGAGATAATGTAACACCCCGTATCCTAGAGAGACCAAATTGTAGATTTCAGAAGCTACAGGTGCCACCGAAGGGCACCACCTATGGAACGTAGGGTGACCCATGGTCCGTGCTGGTGGTCCGTGGATGGTCACCTGCAGCCCTCCCCAGATAAATCCTCTAAGTCCAGACCTACGACAGGACCTACGAACCATAGGTCAGACCAAGGTCCGTGGTCCAGGGCCAAAGGTCGGACCCCATAATTTCAGTCCCAGTCGCCGAACGACGACCGACTAGCACGGACCGTAGGTCGATCCTCGGTCCATGGGTCTGCTCCTTCATTGACCCCGAAAACTTTTAAGTCAGGGATTGTCTAGTCTTTTCCTAATGCGTTAGACCTCTAAACTATGTGTTTTTGGTCATCTTAAACTTAGTAACTTAATTAAAATCTGCCATAAGCAAATCATTCACCAAAATTTAAAAAAATTAGAACGCAAGAGTAGAAAAGAGGCGACCCAAACCCTTCCAAGAAAACAGCAGGTTTTCTTAAGTTCAGAAATCGAAGGATTTCTCCATAGATTTCGTCATCATGTATGTGGGATTTCACTAGTGGGTTCCTTTCGCCCATTAGGTCCCTAAAATTCAGTCATATTCTTGATTCCCTTAATATTATCTAGACCAAGGGTTTCTAGAATTTCAGTAGATCATTACAATTTAGTTACTTTAATGTTCCTAATCAAATTATCCCAATTTTAGTATGTTTTAGTATAAATTCATTCATATATTCAAAACCCTAGCTATGTAGTTCTTTTAGTTCATGAATTACACATACTAGGTTAGTTTATTCAGTTATACATGCTACAGTTATAAATGTTTCATTATCAGTACATTAATGTTGCATTTTTAGTTAGCATGTCAGTTTTTGAGCTATCCAGAATTACAACATTTCAGTTATAAATTGCTAAATTACATAATCAGTTGGGAGTAAACTTAATATCGAGCGGACTAGGGTCAGTCACCCGTAAGTCCCAGAACTACGTGCCCCATAGGTTGTAAGTCCCATATGTGGGCAACATTTTAGTGATCACGCCAGTCATGCCTTTATACCTCTGGTAGGGTATAGTGGGCCCTTTCAGTGGGGAGTATACATAGGACTCCACATTTAGCTCATGTGGTTTTATGTCAGTTATTAGTAGATCCCACAGTTCAGTCAGATTCGATTACATTGACCATGTTATAGTACAGTCAGTATTCAGTATCAGTATGTTATAAACTTGGTCATTGCATTCAGTTAGCTCATGTTCTGTATTTTCAGTATCCTTATCATTGCTTTATTGCTTTGTTAAGTTATGCTGTTATTCAGCTTTACTCTATCTTGCATGTTCAGTACCTTTCAAGTACTGACGCATGCTCTGCACTACATCTTCTCGTGATGTAGGTTCAGGTCCTCAGCTTCCAGATCACGCATAGGTTAGTTCTGGATCTCCAGTTCAGTAGCATCAGTGGTGAGTCCTTATTTCCCGAGGACGTCAAACATGTTCTTTTGATTTTAGTCTTTCATTTTAGTTTCAGTTTTGCTAGATTTAGCTGGGGGCATGTCCCAGCACTTCTAGTCAGTTAGAGGCTTTATTTCAGACATAGCTAGATTCAGCTTTAGTATTAGAGTTTGACTTTTCAGGTGTTGTTAAACTCTCTCTTGTCTTATATTTAGATTTAGTATATGGGTATTTCCCATCACTTCAGATTATCTCAGTATTTGCTTCCGCACAGTATGTATTGATTCAGTTTGCTTTACTATGCTTATGATATGCCAACAAGGTTAGCTTGGGGTCACTCCTAATTCTAGGTCCCGTGTCCGCGTCCTGGGGGGTAGCTTCGGGGCATGACAACCGGTATGAGACGTATGTACTTATCTTCGAGAGGCTATGATGATTGTTAGGAAAATTCCTTTTTATTTATTCTTTCTTATCATACGTGGTTACTTTATCTAGTCTGAGTTTCCACATGCTCTTTTACCAGATGGCAAGAACCATCATTATTATTGCAGTGGCATAGGGTAGGTAGATCCCAAGGTAGTTGTTGTGGCCCCAGCTAGGGGTAAGGGTAAGGCCCGAGTAAAAGGTTGTTCCTATGGGATGGCGCCAGTTATAGGTTGTGCCCATGGAGTGGGACCTGCTAGAGGCCATGATAGAAAGGTCTCTCCAGAGCCAGATGTTGAGATTGGAGAGGACTAGGTTCCTCCTCCTTTTTTCAGGATACATTGTTGAGGATACATAGTATCTTAGATAACTTTTCTTAGGGTGGTGGGGCAGTAGGAACACCACATGGTTCTCATACGTGAGTAGGGGCTCAGACTCTAGAGCAATGTTAGGCTCTAGTTATTTATCCACACGTGGGTCCCACACCAGTAGTTAGAGTACATATTGCTCATAAAGTAGTCTTGAAAATATGTGATTAACTTAGATGTGAGAGGTTTCAGAAGATGTAACCACCCCAATTTTAGGATGGGAAGAGCGAGCACACTCATAATTTTCTAACTATATGCCACGAGTTGCTAGAGGCGGTGGGTGTGGCTGAGTCGCATGGTGTTCATTATGTTTCACTTCAGCTTCGAGGACCAGCTAGAGAGTGGCAGAGGATGTACATGGGTCTAGGCCAATTAGGTCTCATTCGGTGACTTGTGATGTATTCTCCAGTGGTTTTTATAACCGCTTCATCCCTTGGAGAGTGAGGGGGGAGAACTGATTGAGGTTTGAGGACTTGAGATATGGTAGCTTATCGGTTGCACAGTATGAGGTATGTTTTTGCTAGTTGGCTAGAAATGATATGGCCATTGTTCCAGATGAGGCAAAGAAGGTCCACATGTTTGTGAGGGGGATGAATTTCTCCATCAGATTGTATGTATTTAGAGCAGCCCGAGAGGGGGATTCTTTCGAGTCCATCGTAAGAACCACTAAGGAGGTGGAATTGATGGTGACAGAGGAGTTTGGGGACCCCAAGAGGGAATGTTTATCAGGTCAATTTTCTAGCGCCTAATTTGGAGGCAGGGGTTCACACAGATGTGGTATCTCTTTCCATCATCAAGGACCCATTCATGCATCCATGCCAACAATCAATGGTGGAAAGATATCTCGAGGATCCTATAATATTGGTTAAGCTAGCTATGACAGTTCATTTGGTCAACCATATCAGTTATCTACACTAAGGTCTTGTTTTGTTTTTGAGGACCCGGGCCACATGATACAAAATTACCCCATGCAGACTCACTTACTATCCCAGTGTACTTATTAAACTGCTCAAGCTAGAGGGTCAGCACTTCTGGCAAGGCCGCCAGAGGTCGAGGCCAAAGTCAGTGAGGTAGAGGCGGTAGGGCTCTAGTAGTTGTGCTATAGCTCTACAGAGCGGGGGTCGAGGTACTACCTAGTCAATGGTCCAAAATGAACTCATAGACATCTTCAGTACTCTCTGTACTGCCAAACATTGAAGGCTTCATTTTAAGGAACTTAGTTAAAGGCTCGTGCTCATTACCAATCATAATAGGAACAAACACCAAATGAAAGAAAGTCTCAGTACCAGAGGCTTCATCCATTGTGGGGGCTTTGGAAGCAATATGATGAGTACCTGGGACCTTAGTAACTAGTACAAAAGGAGTGGATCCACTTGCTACAAACCCACTCAAACAATCCAACAGGTGTTGAATTACCTCAGAAGTCATAGGGGGAAGACCTGCACCCCTAGATTGTGCCTCCACTTCTGGTTCAACATACTTATCAATCTCCTTTTTAACCTTTTCCTCAACATGATCCTGGGGTAAGGGAGGGGTTTCTGACCTTGGCCAAACCATTGCTCGAATAGCATCCCTGGCGGGTGTTGTCCCTCCTCTGTCCCTACCTCTGACTCTACATCTACCTTTGATTGTTGGTTTCACCATCGAAACTACTACTCTACACTCCATTGTCTGTAGTAGTTACCATTTGTGGATAAAAAAATGAAGGAGTATAGATACAAATTTGGATCATTAGATACCAATTGGAATTAAGTTATAGCACGAAAAAGAAGAAATAAGATAATTTTTCTAAAGTCCTGTAAAAAAGTACAAACGTCTTTATACCGCTCCGCATGACTCTACTAGACCCATTTTAGTTCAATGATATCAACAAACGTAAGAATTTGATACCAACTTTGTCAGGATCTTGACCCACCGTGAGTGACACAAACACCAACCCTTCAGTGGTAGAACCAACTACCAACCCCAAACATAAATCATCAAACTATATAAGAAGTAAAGTCATTATATGAAACACTAATAAAGCTGTTTTAAATAATTAAAAGGTCGAGTTCCAATTAACTCGACCAGTCAATAAAACAATTGCGGAATGAACTCCGTAGAACCTAAAAGTCATAGTACCGAAACATATAAAAAGTCTAGGATAAGGGGATGCAACCCCAATCAGAAAACACAAATCTAAAGTTTAAAATATCATTGTCTGAAAGAAATGGTCAACGAGGTAGGGAAGAATCCATGGCATCCTTGAAGAGGTAGCTCACCCATGGATTCAGATGTCACACGTCTCATAATTGATGTCTTAAATCAGCCTCCTGTAGATGTATTATACTTAACAAAGAAAGAGCAAGTGCAATACCAATACACAATCATAGTGTACTAGTTGGATCATCTGCTAGCTTCAATATGTGAAATATGAACAGACAAACACAACATAGTAATCATATAGTACATAATCACAAACATAAGTACCACATATCCCGGACTCCCAGTCCTTACCTTGAATTAACATATAAAGTAAACATGAACCATCACATCAAAACAATCAAGTTTGGTTCTCTCATGGAACCCACACATACAAGCTATAAGTATAATGTCATGGTACCAAATCACATTGTTAGTGTACTGATGTGGTACCTGTTCCAGATGTTAGTATACTAGTGTGGTATCGGTTCCAACAGTAGTATGTGCAAGAGTAGCATCCGGTCCTAATCATCAACACATAATACAATCACAGCCATAATGAATCACAATCACACATGTACATTCATGTAACACATTTTTTCATGCGACTAACAACATCTTTTATTTCACATTATATATTTACAATTTCCCTAATTATACATCATGCATGAATTATTAACGATGCAATTTACAAGCACATATAACATAAAGGGGAAAAATCACATCCATCACCTATATCGAATTAAGCCTGGGAAACTCTAAGAAACTTGAGTTTTCCCCTTGTTATGAATTCCAGATTGCTCTTGGTTTGTGTCATGACCCAGGGGTACACCCTAGACGTAACAGGGCATACAAGACCCTGAGAGGCCTCGTAAGCCACTTATCTTTCATAACATAAGATAATAGAATTTAGAGAAAATTTAAAACATTTTCAACACTATCAAAGTCTTTATAAAACAAAGCGGAAGTCTATTACACTTTGTCTAAGACCATCTAAAACATGAATATCTTTGGGACACAACCCATACAATAGTTCAAAACATAAAATGAAAGACATAAGGAAATGGTGGTCAAATCCTCGAATGCTATGAGGACTCACCAAATCTTCAAATCTTGCTCTACTATGATCCTAACCACGGGGATGAGAGTCGAGATCGCCGGACCCTACATTCGGATAATAAATATAGTCAAGAGTATGCGTTAGTACAAATATGTACTAAATATGATAGCCAACATAAATATCAACATAAGCATAAGAGATAACAACATAAGTCATAAGCATAATCAATGCACGTAATTCATCATAACATAGGAGGAATACTTCTTGAAGTAACCTCAACTTATCCTTAGTCAAGACTTGGGTTATCCACCTCTAGTCTTGCATATCATGGAAGGCAAGTCAAGAAACAATCTAACATCATCATACATCACATCATAATCTAGCTTATCTTTTATAGACATGGAGAATCACATCTTTGCCTTACTATAAAGGAACATGGGTAGTTGTCTCTAGTCCAACTTAACATATGGATCATGGGTACTCGCCTTTAGTCCAACATCATGTGACATGGGTATTCGCCTCTTGTCATTCCATAAGGAATATGGGTACTCGCCTCTTGTCCAATCGTATCATAAGAACGTGGGGAGTCGCCTCTTGTTCAAATTTAAGGAATAAGGGAAATCGCCTCTTTATCCTACTTCATGGAATACGGGTAATAGCCTCATAACCATCTCATTTGGAGGTCATGGGTAATGGCCTCTAGCCTCATCAATTTCTTAGTCATTCGCATTAGATTCATTTTAGGTGAGCAATCCTTTCAACCTACAATCATTCAATGTGATAAAGACTTTCAAATTCATACATAAGCAATTCATGTATTCCTTCCACAACAATCATATCAATAATCAACAATTCGTAATATAAGTTTTACTCTCAAAGCACTACACCTCACAATCATTATACATACTTCACTCTCAAAGCAAGTAATATCATAATCATCACATATGCTTCACTCTCAAGAAATTCTAATCATAAATCATCATATATGCTTCAATCTCAAAGCACTTCCAATGTATCTCATCAATCCTATAAGAATACATCTAAACCCATAAATTCTCCTTTCATGGCTTCAAACCCAATTATATCTATATCATCTTTATAGACATGGGTACATGTAATTTCATCCTTAAAACAAGTAATTCTATCTATTTAATCATAAACAATCATAATCCACTCAATTGGATCAACATTCATCAATACCCACAACATTAGAAGAAACCCTAACTCAAATTGGGGAATTTCATCTTCTCAATTGGGAAAATCTTAGGAACTCCATGGATGGAAGGAATCCATGGATGAAAAGCTATCATACCTTGATTACAAAGCCCACAAATGCTTGAGGATTGGAGAATTGACCTTGATCCTAGCTCCAACTCTTTATTCTTCTTCAAGTTCTAGAGAGACATATTTTGAGAGGACTTTGGATTTCTTTTGGATGAGTTTGAGAGAATGGCTTGAATGAATGAATTTAGGGGGTTAAAAATACTTATATAGGTGTCCTAGGCTTGGGTAAAATGATACCACTTTGATTTAATTAAAATCAGAAAATACCCATGTGCCCCTGAAACTTAACTGCCAACCACCACCAATAGACCTAGTCGACGGACCGTGGCTGGCCCACGGCCCTTCCTGGTGGACCTTCGTTTGGTGTCAGAAACATGGATTTTGGCTATCGAACCACGGACCATGGTCTGACCTACGGTCCATAGGTCTGGCCTTGGTCCTGGACCTCAACCACACTGGAAGGGTGGCCAACCCACTGACCCACCTACGGTCCGTGGTTCAACCTATGAGCCGTGGTTGGCCTCCGTGGCTGGCACCTGCAACTTCCCAAAATTTGGTTCATTTCCCTTTTTCAGATACGGAGTGTTACAGTCTGAAACAATAAAAAAACAAAACAATCAATTAATAATGACCTAAATATACCCAAATTATAACAAAATCCTAGATCCCAGGCCGTTCCCATGATCATCTCACCAAACAAGGGTCTTTTCTACAACTAATTCAAGTTAAAACCCTTCCCCAAGAGTAACACCCTATATTCTAATGCTTAAGAATCAAAATATAAGTCGGGGAAGTAATTAACTTACATTTATTGAAGAATTTGGCGAAAAATTGAAGAAAGATGCACTAAATCTCCCTTCATTTTCCCAAGAAGGAAGTTGTAGAAAATAAGAGGTTTTGAGTCTAGTCTTTGTTGCACAAAAACTTGACTAACCCTTCTATAGCGTCCCACCTGCTATAGAGAAAATTAATTTATCCATCTATAGCGGCTTGCAATGACACAGAAATTCACAATTCCTCCCGGAAGCCCCCATTTCGCAACACACCTTCAAACCTTAACGTTTTATACTATTCCCTTCACGCCAAGTTTGATAGGGGAAGTTTTACTCACCTGATGGATTCCTGAATATCTTAGATTCTATGAAACACAATCCAAGCTTAAACATACCACCTAATCCACTCCCAAATTTCTCTAGACCTCACATTGATCAGATTTTGTCTAAGACTGGTCTTCTCTAGAATTTTCAAGTCGCTATCCAAAAAAATTTCTAACCCAATTCTTTCACCATTGGTGTATCATAACGACCAAAAAGGGTCATTACAAATTTGGAGTTGCATTCTTCATGCATTTTTATTTTTGAATAGCTTGAAAAGGAATTTACATGAAGTTGGAGAAGAAGAACATGAAATCATCCTTTTTTTGTACTTGAAAATCAGCAAAACAAAATTAGAAAGAGAAAGTGTTTCTTTCTTTTCCGAAGCTAAGATTATTGTGTTTGGTCTAATTAGTGCAAAGTAAGTTTTGGGCTATAATTTTACAATATAAATAAGGTAATTGTATATTTTTAAACGTTTCCCAAAAATAGAGAATCCAACATTATATATGGTATAAACAATTTTATTATAAAATTTATATATAGCTCTATAAATGTAATCCTCAATTTTATATCGAGAATAAAATTCTTTCTGATGTGTTCTCTATATTTAACAAAGGTTTCTTTTATTGTAATTACCCTGCGTCATACTTTATTCACTTTTTATGATGTTTATTGTACTTTAGTAACTTTACATAAGGTAAAGTTTAATTTTTATTTTGGGTGATAGTGGAAAAGATGATATAAGTTATTCTTACTATCAAGTTTGACTAATATTTGGAGTTCTATATGGTATAGACAATTTTAGTATAAAAGTTATATATAGTTCTGTAAATTTAATCCTAAATTTTATATTGAGAATAAAATTATTTCTGATGTGTTCTCTAAATTTAACAAAGGTTTCTCTTATTGTAATTACCATACGTCATACTTTATTAACTTTTGCTAATGGTTATTGTTCTTTAGTAACTTTACTTAAGGTAGAGTTTAATTTTTAGTTTGGGTGATAGTAGAAAAGTTGATATAATTTATTCTGACTGTCAAGTTTGACTAATATTTGGAGCTAAATCAGATTAGATTAATTTGATATTTTATTATTACAAGTAAGATATTCAAAAGTAACAAAAAATTATTATATGTTACAATTTTCTTATATCAACATAAGATAGTAAAATCGGATACGGGGAGAACTTAAGGAAAACATAAACTTCTGTGAGTCAAAGTGAAATTTGTCTAAAAAGTTGGATGAGTTTTTGGAACTTGAAAGCTTTTTGAAGACAAATATTTTAAAATTTGATCCAAAATCTATAGTTGAATGCTAGTTTTATCCATAAGATATATAATTTTTATTATAGCTTTAAAACACTTTTTTATTTTAGAATAATGCTATAAAAGTGCTTGTTAGCTATTTTGTCTTTCTTTTCATACCCTAATTTTCTCTCAAAATGCAAAACCAAAAAACCAGAAGCCGTGCTATATCACCATTTAAGGGGAAATCAAAGTTCCAAACTTGATTAACAATCTTCCAGATGAAGCTTTTAAACAAATAGTCTCATTTCTTCCGGCTAAAGAAGCTGGATCAACTAGAGTATATTCCAAGTGTTGGAGATTCCTATAGATATCCTTATCTCGGCCTTTTTAGGATATACAAAAAATCAACAATCTCCGTACCAAAAGTCTCGCCACTGTTGACAAGGTTCTTTCATCTCTCTTTTCTAATGTTGATTTTTTTTTCAATTTACATCACTCCCCACAAGATTGGTTATGCTTTTAGCATGCTTCGTTGAATCGAATTTTAAAACAATAAAAAAAGACTTGAATGAGTTTCACCTTTTTTGATAGAATTACTATAACAAATTTTGTTGAGGTCAATTTTTGCATTGAATTTGGGAGAGCGTGTTTTTCGTAAAAGTGTTCTGCATAGATCTAGGAAACCAATTTCAGGGGAGATTTCATCATTTGTGTGTCTTAATGAATATGTTCTAGCAGTTGAATTACCTTTTAAAGGTTGTGTCTCTCATGGTAAGACCCTAAAACGCGGAGGTCGCATTGTGGGTGAAAACACCCTAATCTTAATCCTACATAGTTGCATGTTTTGGAGAAATTGACACTTTATCGCTATTTCTACTTATCAAGCAATGTGAGCATTCATCACTAGTAACTAAAGTTATGAGAGAGTTTTATATGAATGTACAATAATTTTTCCTAATTTCTGAAAACCTAGAAAAGTTGGTGTTAGAAGACCCTTTCTTTTCATCCACAAAATTTCAAATTTTGTGTTCAAACCATTGGGATTGCACTCCAAAAGGCAGCTCAGGGACATTTGTCTAAAAAACTCAAAGTTTTGGACACAAATTTTGAGATATTGTTGATGAAGGAAACAATCTTTAAACACCAATTTATCTAAGCTTTGATAAATTAGGCATAAATTTTGTTCACACATATGATAAATCTCTAATAACTTGAGTTTTGATGAATTCTCACATTAATCGACATGTAGGAATAGTGATGAAGGGTGAATTTCTCCAAAATCTCACAATTATTGAGGATTTCAATTAGAGTATTATTGACCAATAAGCAATTTCTAAGTTTTAAGATCTTAATATTGACATAACCTTTAAAGGGTAAACTATATTTTATACAAATTCATTGAACTCCACAAATTGAAGAAATCTCCCTTGGAATATGTTTCCTTTCCTTATAACTCTTTCCCTAACAAATTTCTATCCCAAATTCGATACAAAAAACCACTTGGACAAACTCATTATAGTGATTCTATCACACGAAAGTGAATTCATTCAAGTCTTTTTTCATTTTTCTAAAACTCCATCCACTAGAGCATGTAATCGAAGCAAGCTCAAGTTCGTGGGGGTGATGTAAGTGCAAAAATTTGACATTAAAAGAGAGTGATAAAAGAACCCTGTCTACAATAGCGAGACTTCTAGCACGGTGATTTGTTGATTTGGTATAGATCCAAATAAAGTCGAGACAAGGAGTTTCTATTGAATCTTCAGCATTTGGAATATACGCTAGTTGCTACAGCTTCTTTAGTTTGAAGAAATGAGATTATTGAGTAAAAAACTTCATCTGGAAGTTTGCTAATCAAATCTGGAGTTTTGCTTTCTCCATCAATGGTGATATCATTAAGCTTTTGTTTTTTCCATTCTGAATTTTGAGAGAATTCTAGGCTAGGAAGACGAAATCAAGAAAACTTTTAAGCACTTTTATAGTGTATCAGTAAAATAAAGCTTCAATGACAAAAGAAGGATTAGAATCAATAATATCCCAAACAACTTAAAAGAAATGAGCAGTGAAATCTAGAGAGAGCTATTCTAATGATTCGATCGGTCATTTTTTAAAATATTCATGAAATAATCATTTTAACCCTCCGGATCGTGACCCCGAATCTTAAATGTTTGAGTTTTGAAAGTTGCTTTCGAACTTTGAGTGAAAAGTTGAGAATTTGGTAAGTTTGTGTTTTTTGAAAAGCTAAGTTGCTTAAAAGTGGTTTTCAGAGTCTTTTAGAGTTTCGTGTGTCAGAATGGAATTATGTCAATTTCATCAGTTCCAGAATGTTGAATTTGGTTTTTGAGATTGTAAGTTTGAGATTCGGAGTCTTTCTGAGGATTGGAGGTCCTAAGTTGTGAAATTGTGGAAATTTATCATTTTGGTTGGCTTTGGTCAACATTCGGGGTTCAGATGCTCGGATCAAAATCCCGAGAGTTCTCTTGGATATGGGGATGATTTTAGGCCTAGGTGAGGTCTTGGTTGATTTTTGTGAGGTTCTGAGCTTGTTTTAGCTTTTTAGGCGTTGAGTTAATTTCATGTGTTTTTCACATATGTCGGGTCAACGAGGCCTCAGATTCGTGTTTCAACCATTCCATTTAGTTTGGAACGATTGATTATAATTGATTTGCATATGTGGCTTGTGTTTACGAGGTTTTAAACGAATCCCGAGGGTCCTTTTGATGCTTTGAGACTTGGTTGTGTTTTCTGGTGCTACAGGCCTCACTTTTGTGAAGGTTAAGCGACCTCCACTTAAGCTAAGGGCCTATCACTTAAGCGACCTACACGTTAGGGAATGAGGCTTCACTTTTACAAGAGCCAAGTTTTTAGTGGGTTTTGCTTTTGTGAACCCTTGGCCGATTTTGAACATCTGAGAGGGGTTTTGACCTGCAAATTTTGGGGTTTAAGCCCCTTTTTCAATTTTTGAGCTTGGGGAACCCTTGGAGGTGATTCGTGAAAGGTTTTATTGTGCAAAATCATTTGGGTAAGATTTTATGACCCTAAAACTTCATTTCCCTTTGATTATTTATGGATTTTAACATCAAAATATGAGATTTTGATTGGTAAATGATAAGGTTTTTCAAGAACTCAAGTTCTAAACTAAAATGAAGATTATAAACTGATTTTGGTCCCTTTATCGAAATGATTTTCACCAATGAGTTCCTAAAGCCTTTAACCTCATTTTAAAGTATTAAATTTTGGATTCAAACCATCTTTTTTTAAATTGGATTTTGAGTTGATTGACTCATTTTTAAAAGAAATTGATGCTGGTATTGTTTGTTTCTGGTAATTTATTGTGAATACTTGCTTGTATATAGATTGTGTTACTTTAGAAGTGATTCAAAAAGGGAAGATGTTATTCCAAAATTACACCTTCCTAAAGAAGTACAAGAGGTCATTATCAAATAAAGAATCTAACAGAGGTTAGGGTCGATCTCACGAGGAATACAGTCTAGACTTAGGCTAATTTATTGTTGATTGTACTTTAGTCAGATTATCTTCGTAAAAATGGGGGGTTTTATAACATAAAATATTGATTGGTTGATTATAGTAACAAGTAACCAAGTAACATAATTTAATGTTTTGTTAACCCAATAAAACATGAAACTAGGGTGTATGTGTTCCCCTCAAGTTCTTAATACAGTAAACATGATAATAGTAACCATTATATAGTGTTTGACATGCAAAGCCGGTAAGTTAGGTATCTCCTAAGTGCTTGGCCCTCCAAGTAGGAAATTTCACCACACAACTTGGTCGGTCTACGGGTGTATGCTTTACTAACCCTTACCCTTGACCCCAAATTTGCCCTCACATCTTTAGGTTAGGCTATTAGACAGAGGATTATCAACGCTAAATCTCCTTTATTTAATCTCTTTTCCCATTCTTTACTCCCTTGGTAGAGTAAGTAGGAATAAGGTGAGTTCTAACGTTGTGTATCATTAAAAAGCATTCAAAACAAAGAGATCAACGATACATGAATAAACACTATTCAAGGATTACTTAATTATTAGGTCAACGTTATCATTACTCATGGTTCCCACAACCTAATTGTGGATATAGATGCTCATGCTTGGGTGTTCACAATTCATAATATGTTTGCTAAAATAAATCACGCACTTACATTTAGAATAGATGAAATCTGGAATATTGAATTGATGAACAAAAACCAATTTTATAAACTGAACTTCAAGAAATTAAATGCACAAAGTGTTTGCAAGTTAATTCTCAAAGCCAAAACAAAAAATATCAAATTGTCCCAAAAATAAAAATTACAACTAATATTTATAGAACCAAATCCTAATTAAAGTAGAAAAGGAAATATAGGAAGAGTGGCTTCGATAGTCAAATCTGCGGGTCATGAACTATGACTCCTAGGTCAAACTAAGGCTCGTAGGTCAAACCCGTACAAGGCAGCTTCTTCAAAAGGTCATATGAACAATTTCTTCAAACATGATCTACATATCGTAAATCTTATTACGGTCCATCCTGGTAATCTGTCGTTCAGGTACCAGAGCTCAATATCTCTAAAGATTCCTATTAGTGGTTTCTACGACTCATAAAAGTTCCTACGGCTTATCATTTTCTTCTGTCGTTCTACACTTAGCTCCAAAAATCAATTCATCGAACCATGACTCATTCCTATAGGTTGGAGGTCAGAATATGACTCGTAGATTAAGTTGTAAAAACATAAAAAAAAATATGATGCTTCATTATTATCATTACAACTGCTCAAAAACTTTTTTTCTTGCAAAATACAAGTACAATACCATCACATCTACTAACAAATACTTAAGACACTGGAAAAACTCCAAGTTTAAAGCATCAAGAGTACCGTAAATATTTTGTATATCAACACCCTCAACTTAAAATCGTTTCTTGTCCTCAAGCAACACTACTAACTCTAAATGACACAATGCAAAAGCAAACATAAAAACTCAAGCAATCATATGTCATTATTGTCAACATTCAACCCTCCTTATTACTTTTCAGCATTGTGCATTCATTAAGTTCAACAACAAGCCAACACATGCGGATCAATTTATGACATAGGCATACCAATAGACATATTCACATACAGAAATAACAATCACCAAGATACCAACTCTTCAATAATGTAACTTGCGCCCTTACCGCAAAGAAATCACTTTGTTCACACATGAATTGAGTTATAGTTGAATTTTAGTGACTCATTATACGCTCATGCTCAGAGTTGAATTCAATACAGTACATGCACAATACCATAGACTTGTCCTTATTTTCTATGTTTCGACTCTCAAAACCATTAAATTAAAATCACTATAAGACTTTTCTAGCTTGTAACGTAGGCTCAGGGTCTGGTATGATATATTTGGATGTTAAGCAACTTTTATGCCTGTAACATTGGCTATTTTCCTCTTTTTCAACCAATCATGGCATTGTCTTAATTTTTCTTTTTTCTATATTGTTCATTGACGCTCAAGTGTGACTTTGACTTGATTTTCTTGCTTGATTCAACTTTTCTTCAACTTTAAGCTTTTCATGCTCTTATCTTTTTATTTTGTTTATTCAGCAACACGATCTTACATATTTTGAAATATTTTTCTTCTATTCTCAACACAAAACTCTTTTCATATCCCCTCTCTTTTCTTATTTTCCTCTATAGTATCCACCCTTAACTTAGGTTTTTAGCATGATATGAGATGCACGGTGTCCCAAACAAGACCAAGGCCAAAACTAAGGTGAATAATTTTCCTCTCAAATAGTGACCTTCAACTTTGGTTTTTAGCCTGAGTTGAGGTACACGATATCAAGGAGAGACCAGGGCCATAACAAAGTTTAATGATTTTCCAGTGGAATGCGAATTGGGTGAATTGAAAGAATGGTCTAATTTAGGCTGAACAATTTGGATCAAATGGAGAAATTGTTTTATTTGGTTGGTTGTTTTTAGGCTTAAGTGGACTCAATTTCAACAGTGGCCTATGATCCGTATTCACAATTAAATTGTCTTAGCAAGACTAACAATGCAAGTTCTAGATTGATATATACGGTACGACTAAACAACTATTATCTCACACACATGACACATTGTTTCACTTATAAAATTATCAGTGTATCTTGTCAGTTACCCAGTCGTTTCCTATCATGTCATACAAAGATCCTACATAGTTGACTTATCAATCACACAAATATAGCATGAATCTCAAATTTTTTGAAGGGTATCAATTCCATGTTCTAATGCCATCATGATTTTATTTCTAGTCTACTTCTACAATTTACATCCTAAACATGCCGGTTCAACAGAAAGTAAATGATCCTCGGGGAAAAAGAACACAGACAAGAAAACCACAAGGCATAAGTATAACATTCAGGTTATTCGACTTCACCCTTACACATGAATCAAGATTACTTTAAGAAGTATCTCACATGTGATTGAAGATGATGTCTACTTGCATTGGCCATATTTTATGACTTATGTTTTCTAACTCTTTTATATCATGTTTTAACTTGGTCATTGCATATTACGAAAATGCCCTGTTACCATGATTTTTACACTTCATGCATCGCTATCATACTTGGTACATATTTGTACTAACGCATACTCTTGCCTACATTTCTTATCTAAATATAGGGTCCGACGCTCCAGACTCGCACTTCTGTGGCTAGGATCTATTAGTAGAAGATTGAAGATTTGGTGAATCCTCATGTTTCGAGGACCGAGCCTTACTTCACTATGTCTATATATTTCAGTTTTAAAATTGATGTACGGGTTACGTCCCAATTACTTCTTATGTATTAGATGACTTTGAAACATCGTTAGTTTTCCGCTCTTCTCTATAAAACTCTCTGTTTTGAAATGATCTTTTAAATCTCTTGATTTCGATTATCTTGTCTATGTATGCTAAGTGGATTGTATAGGGCCTCTCGGGGTCCTATACGATATGTTACACCGAGGGTCTACCTTGGGTCGTGACAATTATAGTATTTCTAGCCACCAAACATTGATTCAGCAATTCCACCCAATTTATTCACCTTTGTTCGAGTTTCCAGGGAGCTAAATAAGCCTACCTCAAGCCTATTGCAAAGGAGTTTCACTCCCCTCCCCCCTTTTGAGTTTCACCCCTCTCTGCTTATTGAGGTCATTAAGGCCTCTAGTGTTCCAGCTTAGAAGCCTAACCATGACCCTCAGAAGAATTCCCTTCCTCCTATTATGTCACGATCCAAAATAGATGTCAAGACACATGTCTAAATCCACCAAGACAAGTCATGCTAAAACTCAACCATTCGAAAGAAATGCAGAAAATAAAGCAGTAATAACATAAGTGTCGAAAAGTTAGCCAATTTCATAAAACATCCCCAAAAATCTTGTTGTCACGTGTACAAGCCTCTAAAGCATTACAACATATTTGAAAGATAATACAAGTCTCAAAGTCTTTGGTTCTAGAATAGAACAAAGAATAAAGTAATGAACAAGCGGGTGCGCCGAGATCACAAGCAACTACCTCTCAATGTTTTCTTAGAAATCCTCGGAGAAAGATGAAGAAAAATGATCACACAGGTCCGGGCTTGGAATTTACACAAATGTATAAGAAATGAGTGAGTACCAAACAACACGGTACTCAACAAGTAACCCGCTAAAGAAATTAAAACTAAGCTAGAATACGAGTACTACCTTCATCCCAATCGAACCTCCTCAACTACAACCTACATAGAAATAAGCTCAACCTAACAATTTACAGTTCACAACTCACAAGGCATAACAATTATAGTCCAACAGTCACAGTTTAACAATAAACAAGTATCAAGTTCATCAAATCATAATAGTCAAACAGTAGCCCGGAACAATTTCCCATTAGTACAATACCACTCGCCATAACTATTTCCCATCGACATAATATCACTCGCCGGAACCATTTCTAATCAGCCTAATATCACTAGCCAGAACCATTTTTCATTGGTACAATATCACTAGTCGGAACCATTTTCCATCAGCATAATGACCACATGTCTCATCATAATATACATAATCAATGCAAATAGATAATTTCACACCATAAGAAAGAGATAATAAACTGAAGAAATTCAAGTCAACAATAATGTCATCAATGCATTTCATCAATAAACAAATTAGGATCAACACTCAAGGCAATTAAAAAACACAATTACTATCACGTTGCCCTTTTCATTTAATCCCTTTTGCATTCATTAAGACCAATCAAATGGAGTAATTGAACCCATCACCCTATTACCATTACTCTCCAACACATAAAATGAAGGGAAATACAAGATTCTATAGTTTTTACAAGGTTTAGAAGTTTACTTGCCTTAATTCAATCAAAAGTCAATCTGAGACTTGAGCTTTTCCTTTTCGAACAATGTCCAAAGCCACACAATTTAAACAAACAATTAATCACAATAAAATTTCTGAAATAACAACATCCATATCATACACTTTGAAAAATGGGTCAAATCAACTAAAAATCAATTTTTAAAATGAGGGTTGAATCCAGAAATCATTACTTGAAAACATTACCCAAGGCATTTGGAGCTCATTGGTGAAAACCATTTCGAAAAAGGATTTGAAACTAGTTCACAATCATCATTTTACTTCAAAAATCAAAGTTCTTGAAAACCCCCAATCTATCATATCAAAACCTTGATTTGAATAATTATAATCATAAATAATAATGGGTAAATTAAGATTTAAGATTAGAAATTGTTACCAAAATATTTCTTCTCAACAACTTTGTTTAAATTTCCACACCCAAGCTCTTAAAACTCAAAAATTGAGAAATAGGAATAAAAACCCCAAAATTTGGAAATATTCTATTCAAGGGTCCTCCACGAACATGGACCCCTATCTGCGAAGTGGACTTTAGTGAGGTCCGATCCTCCACAAACGAGGAAGTCTCTCCTTGAACGCGGGGTCTAGCTTTCTCCACTTCGCGAATGTGGTGGCTCTCCCGCGAATGCGGGGACCCACTCACAGGCCCTTCTTTGAATGCGACCAAGCTCCACGATCGCAGGGGACACCAGCTATAGTAGCAGAAATCAGCCAACCACAACATGTGTTGTTGAGTTGTAGTTATGGACAACTGTCTTTTTCATGTACAGACACTCTCAGTCTCTCCTGGAATCTGGTGTCTCACTCAGGGGCGGACCCACGTGTCGTCCAGGGGGTTCACCCGAACCCCCTCGATAAAAAATTACATCGTATATATAAGGTAAATTTTTTGGATTTATGTGGATATATATATTTTGAACCCCCTCAATGACAAGGTGAAAGAAATAGCCCAGAGACAGCTCCCTTAAAAATTAAGCGTGACGTCCAGGGTTCGAATCCCTGGGTTAGTGTTTTATTTTTTAGTTTTTTACTTTCAGTTTTTTTTTAGTTCCAGTTTCGATTTTCACATTTTTTTTAGTTTTTTTTTTTTAATAAAACGTGCTAAAATGTAGTGTTAAACCCAAAAAATTCAAGGGTCCCATACTCCCATTCCTAAAAGCTAATAACTTTTTCACTTTCCAAATCCCTAAATCACTTCCTTAGTTCTACTTCTTCCCCAACACCCAAAACTCAAATATTAAAATTGTCTCCTATAATATTCTATTGTTGATTGTTTCATACTTGATACTTCATGCTTGAATCTCACATTCAATTCGAAATGGAAAATCAAAGCTCATGCTTATTGCTTAAAAGGTAAAAGCCCTTATCTCTTCTTCTTCTTATTCTTTTCTTTCAATTTTCAAGAAATTAAATGGGTCTTTATTTTTTAAGGTTGTAGACTTGTAGACTGTAGTATCTCTGATTATCTGAAGTGGAGGCTCAAAGCTAAAATCAAAAGAGTTGATTGTTTGTCTTTTCTCCAAGGTAAGCTCTTCTTTCCATTTTCTTGAAAAGTTTGTCTTTCTTGATTGAATATTGACTATCTTCATTTTAAATTGTGAAATTGTTTTGATTGTTTTTTTCTATTCTTTCTTTGATAGTCGTAACTAGATTGATGAACCATTTGAATTTTGATGGTAATATCTAATGTAATTTGTAAAAAATTATCTTTAATGCATTTAACAATTTAACTATTTTGTATAGATTCATAGTCAATGGAGAAGTACTTTTTTAAAGTATCAAATTCAAGTTCTACTGCTCAGAATCAACCTAACCGGGAAGAAAATGCTAATCATTTGGAAGTACCATCACATTCTTCTCAAAAATTTGATTTAAGTTCTTTAAAGGCTGATCCAGGTGAAAGAACTCAAATCTTGGAATTTCATCCAAATCATCGTGACACTATTAGAAGAGCTTATCTCCAAAACAAAACCTTGTCAACCTCTATTAAGAGAGTTTCCACAAACAGACATTTTTGGAGATATGCGTAGTTTTAATCATAAATGGTTTGATGAATTTCCTGATTGGTTAGAGTATAGTATAACTAAAGATTCAGCCTTTTGTTTGTATTGTTATTTATTCAAGAAAAATAACAATCTTCAAGGCGGAGGTGAAACATTTTCGAGTGTGGGGTTTAGAAGTTGGCATAAAAAGGCTAGTTTGCAAACACATGTTGGTGGGCATACTAGCATTCACAATTAGTCAAAAAGAAAATGTGAAGATCTAATGCGACAACAACAATCCATACATGCTTCATTTGAGAAACAATCTAATCAAGATAAGCATGGATATCGGATCCGCTTAGCAGCTTCAATTGATGTAGTAAGACTTCTTGTGAAACAAAGCTTGACATTTCGAGGTCATGATGAATCTAAATTATCACTTAACAGAGGTAATTTTCTTGAGATTCTTTCATTTTAAGCTCAAAAGTGTGATGAAGTTCTTAAGTTTGTATTGGAAAATGCTCCTCAAAATGACCAAATGACTTGTCCAAAGATTCAAAAAGATATTGTAATTGCTTGCAATATTGAAACAATTAAGGGCATCATAAAGGAACTAAATGGTGATTAGTGTTCCTTATTGGTTGATGAATCTTTTGATGTTTCACGCAAGGAGAAAATGGCGGTTGTTTTACGATATGTTGATAGAAGAGGATTTGTGATGGAGAGACTTCTTGACATTGTTCATGTTAAAAATACTAGTGCTTTATCTCTAAAAGAAGCAATTTTCAATTTACTTTCTCAACATTCCTCAAGTCTATCTTATGTGCGTGGACAATGCTATGATGGAGCAAATAATATGCAAGGTGATATCAATGGCCTTAAGATGTTGATTAAGACAGAAAGTAGATCGGTTTATTCCATACATTGTTTTGCTCATCAACTTCAATTAACTCTTGTTGATGTTTCTAAAATATATCTTCAAGTTGGAGAACTTGTTCATTTGGTTTCAAATATTTTTAATGTTTTGGCGGCTTCTTATAAACGTATGGATGATTATCGAGAATCTCAAAAAAAAAATCAAGAAGCTTTTGATATGGGTGAGCTTAAAATGGGTAGAGGCTTGCATCAAGAAGTTGGTATTTCTAGAGTTTGCGATACTCGTTGGGGATCTCAATTCAAATATTTTAATTGTTTTATTCTCAAGTTTGGTACAATTATGGACATTCTTGATAATATTGTTGAAACTGCACATTCTATGGATGAAAGATCCAGGGCAACATGATATATCTGAATTGCTCAAACTTATGAGGTTACGTTCATGTTGCATTTGATGAAACAAGTTTTAGGAATTACTAATGATCTTAGTACATGTTTACAAAAAAGAGCAAGACATTGCAAATGACATGCTACTGGTTAAAGTGGCCAAGAGAAGGCTACAAGAGTTGAGGGAAAATGAAATATGGGATTTATCTGTTGTTGAGGTTTCTGCATTTTGTATCAAGTATAATATTGTGGTGCCTAATTTTTATGAGTCGTATGTTAATTCTGGAAGATCACGGTGTAAATCTGCTGATTATACTGTTTTTCATCATTATCGTGTTCAAGTATTTTGTAAAATAATTGATTGGCAATTGCAAGAACTCAATGATCGTTTTAATGAGGTGACAACCGAGTTGCTTTATGGAGTTGCTTATTTGAATTCGGTAGACTCATTTTCAAGTTTTGATATCCTGAAAATAATGAGAATGGCTGAATTATATCCTGATGACTTTGATGAACTTAGCATGTGTGCACTTGAGAATCAACTAGCAAATTACATTATTGATGTCCGTGATATCTATAAAAGGTTCTCTGATTTACATGGGCTTTGTGATCTTTCAAAAAGATTGGTTCAGACAAAAAAACATTCATGTTATCTTCTTGTATTTCGTTTGATGAAATTCGATTTGCTTCTGCCAGTTGCCACTGCATCCGTTGAAAGAGCTTTTTCGGGAATGAAATTTATTAAGAATGAGTTGCGAGGTCGAATGAATGTTGACTTCTTGAGCGGTTGCATGATTCATTTTATGGAGAAGGATGTGTTTAAGGATGTTTCAACAGATGATATTATTTTATCTTTTCAAGCAATGAAACCTCGTCGAAAAGTATTGTAAACGTGCTTTAGAAGTATTAGCACTGACCTCTTTTTGGAGTTTGTAGTTAGCACTCTAGTCCTAGAGTGAGACATTATGAAGTGCTAATTTTTTTTGTTCTAGTTAGCTCCATTTTTTGCTCTACTTAGCATCCTAGTTCTAGATTGATATATTGTAAAGGGCTAACTTTTTGTTTCACTGTAATCACTCATGTTAGTTTCGGATTTCTTGTAACGAAACTAACTTTTTGTACCTATAAATTATATACTACTACTTCCTTGAAATTTTATTTTGTTGGCTTATTTACACGTTTATACTTTTATTTTTCGAACCCTCTGAACGAAAATCCCTGATCCGCCACTGCTTTCACTAGATCCCAAAGTTTGTTAAATCATCAAAACTTCACAGTCATCTCAAAATAACACCATCCCATATGCCCTAACTAAAATTTCCTAGAATAGACATGTTAGTCAAAACCAGGCCAAAGAAAGCTGAACTCCCTCACCTTTTTGACAAATGCATGATTGTGTGTGTTGAATAATTTGACTTTAGTCCTATGCTATATAATAATTTCTTTTAGTTGTTGAAGGAGTTAGAGTGAATAAGAAATAACATCTTACACTTTAATGAAAAGATTATCCTTTGCTGAAAAGTAGTCCTTCATGAATATGGGAGCTTATTCCATTTTTTCTTGTTAACTTGTATATAATAAGTCAATACTCGATCGACCAAGACTCTTTCTTAGTGAAGTGGGAATACCACACCAAATCAGACGGGCAAATTACGAAGAATAAGTGGTTTCCTCCGATCGATGAGATAATTTAATTTTTAGTCGGCTAATTGAGAATTCAATCAACTTTCTTACTAAACAAGTTCTTCAATTTTTATTTTAGAATTTTTGTAAGGTATTTGGAGTGAAAAATTGTGAAAAAACTTTTCGCTTTCGTGAATAGGGTGCTTTTCATGTAAAAATTTCATGTCGCTTTTACACCTCTTATTCTCCACTAAGAAACCTTGAAGAAACATACTCCTCCAGTTCATTGTACTTGTTCACTATACTAAAATAATTGTCGAACAATATTTATCTAGTTTGGAAAATCAAGAGATAACTTATCCTTTTATGTCTATTTTATCATTGATTTTAAATATTGTATTCAATATATAATACATTTCCAAAGCATTAAATTAAATATATTTAAAGGGTAATATATAGTAATATTACTCCTATTATTTATTGTTTCTTAATGTGTGTGACTATGGATGACAATGGGGCTGTGTAGGGAGGGGGCGGGGCAGGTTGAGCTTAACCCGCAAAAAAATTTATCCGCCCCGCCCCGCCCCGCATAGGCCCGCCCCACATAATTTTTTTAATATTTTCTTTTTCTAGTTATGTTTGATACTAAAAATAAAATTCATTTTTTTCATTAAGTTGTATTAATTTAATAGGATAGTAACTTAAAAACTTATTTTTTAGAGGTCAATTGGAAAATATGTAAGAAATTGTATTATTTTTTATTTAACCATTTTCATTTATTATCTTGAATATTGTAGTAGCTTTAATGAAATTATCTTAATAAATAATACTCTATCGCTCTTATGACATGTAAAAAGTTAAAATTAAGTTTGAATCCACATAAAATCACATATACCCGCCCCGCCCCACATTAATTTTTAAAAAACCCACTTCAACCCGCCCCACATCCGACCCGCCACACACAACCTTAAACCCGCCCCACCCCACATCCAACCCACCACACACAACCTTAAACCCGCCCCGCCCCACATAGCCTTAAACCCATCCCGCCCCGCCCCATTGCCATCCATATGTGTGACACTTCAAAAGTGGGCATTTGAACAGGAGAATAAAGTAAGTTAGTGCATCACTTTGACGAAAATTAGACATAATCCAATTCACCCGTCTTGTGTTATTAAGAAGTGGTAAAATAGCACAACCCAAATTGAACTTGTGAATATAGCTGTGCATGACTGGCGCGCATGGATAAATGGTGAATATCTTTTTTTACTGTACTGTTTTTGTTAATTTTTATTTTTAAAGAAATGAAAGATAGGTAGGTGATTTATATTGTTGGTGGTGGTACTAAATGTGGTGAAGAAGATGTTAATGACTTTGGATGGTGGTGAATGAAGAATTAGTTAGACATGTTATGTGGCTAAAATAGATGGAGTTCGTGGAGAAATTGTAAATTTGAGCCATTTTATAACGCAAGGACATCTATGGACGGATAGTACTATAACAAAATATAATATCAAACCTTATTCAATAAATACTTATCAGGATAATATAACAAAATATAATACTAAACCTTATTCAATAATAAAAGGATAAATATTACTCTTTATTCATCAAATTATGATACATAAAAATATTGGTGTATACATTATAAATTAGGGTTGAAAATAAAATAAATAAAAATGTATAAATAAATATTTATGTTGAGGCATGGAAATTTTGCATTTTTAAAAGGAGATTCAAGACTGCAGTATAATCTACATCGATTCAACAGTGTAATTTTGATTAATCCTTTCCAAAATACGACAATTCAATAACATCATATAACTCAAACAACTTCACATTAACTGAAGAATCCAAAGCCTACTATTAGAACACCTTTCTTTCAATATATAATATTAAAATACATAAACATCACATGCATAGGGCATTTCTAAGAAAAGAAGTGTTCAAAACAATTTTGGCAGTGGGAGGTCCAGTAAACTTTGATTATGGCAACTGACAATTAATTAAGAAGGTACGTAAATGACCCGTTCAGTATTTTCTTATAACTTCTCAGTAACACTGTCTTCTTCTGGACTCTGTAAGTTTCTTTAATTTTAATGGGAAATTGCACTTTTCTTTATCTGCCATTACTTGGTGAATGGCTTGGCTTTAATGATAGAAATACTCCAATAATATGATAATAATAATAAGAGAAAAGACATAAAGACACAATCAAAGTTGTACCGTATTTGCATAAAGATACCTTAACTTTCCAAGTGTCCTATCACCCCACAAAACTATTTAATATCGTTGTAAATGGGCCATTTTGACCCATTCCCTCGTCTGGGTTGTTACCACGCACGTGAGGCGCGTCATGCAGCGTTTTCACTGCCATGGACCAGTTTAAAAGTGACACGTGTCATTTTCTTTCTTTATTATTAATTATTTAATCACTATATATCATCTTCCCCAAATATAAACCCAAAATAGCCATTGATAGCCCTAATTTTTCGATTTCATGGTTTTTTCCATAGCCCTACAGTAGCAATTACTCAAAAACACAACGAAAAACTATAAAATCCTAACAATGGCAACTATAGTAGGTCGATTTCAACACTTTTACAC
>JAJOOO010008794.1:0-57865 GCA_029582685.1 Solanum piurae
AATATTACAATAAAAACAATCAAAACTCAAAACACTTTATAGAGATCAATATATTATAAAAATCATAAGATTCATATTATAACTTATAAGTATCAATCCTAATTAATTACACTAAACATTTGTATACTATATATGTTCAATTATAAATAGACCCTCTATATTTTGAAATCAAACATTCACATCTTCTATATTATAAAAATCATACCAGTTTTATCCACCAATAATGTTATTTCTAATTTCCTAAAAAAATATAAACATTGTATAGAACGAATGTTCTACGTAAATGAAATTCTATCTAACTAATTATATATACATAATTTTAAAGCAAGAAAATAAATAAAAAGAAATTATATATAATAAATATTACATTTAAATAAAATTATATATAAGAAAGTTATTACTAACCCGTTGATATATCTTATTAACTAATTTGTATCACTAAACATTTTAAAAAAATATTAATTATTTTTAAATTAAATGCATAAATGAAAATTTTATTTTCATTCTAAAATGTTGTTAGAATAATTTCACAAAAACTATTTATAATTTTAGTTTATCGTTTAATAATTTATTTTAATATATTTAGTTATAGATAAACTCATTGAAAGTGTAAGTATAGAATTTCACACTACATGAAGTGTAAGTGTTTTATTTTAAAATATGAATAGTGTATTTAAAATTGAATTATAATATAATTTTTTTAATATATTAATTAATTATATACAAAAAAATATGAAATTAAATCTCAAAAATAGTGTTTTTTTTGTTATCTTATAGAGTTGCTTTATTGGAGACATAAAGTAGATATTTATTCTTGTTAGTTTCTTTTTAAATTTACTCCACATTTTAATTTTTTTTTAAAAAAGAGCCAGGAGAATTGACAAAAAAAAGATAAGGTAAAGAAGTAGAATGACGAAAAACGAGAAGAAAAATGAATTTGACGAAGAAACAAAATTGTTAAATATTTTATTAGGTGGGATTCAAAACATTAATCATATCAAAATAATAAATGCTTTATACAATTTACTAGAAAGGAGCAAGCCTTAATTTTATTTCTTTATTTTGAAGGAAAAAAGTTATAACTGTCTTTTCAAAATTCTGGCCAAAATTTTCTGGCTGTTTAGCATCTCTCTTTTTTTATATAGGTTAGCATGAAATCACTTAATGTTTTTTTGTTGAAATTTGTAGTCTTTTTTCATAATTGACTATGAAATCATCATTAATGTCATTAATTATTTTCAATATATTGAAAACATAATGAAAGATTATAGAGATCCCAAGAATGTATTCAATTTTCAAGCTAAAAGGGTAAAATTGTCCAAAATAAAACTAGTTTATAGTGTGAACATGTCCTTTTACTATTCTGGCCAAATTATGGCCAAACTTTTCTGGCCAAAAGGATTTTTCCTTTTTAATAGGTGTGTCAATTCAAAAGTGAACAAGTAATTAGAGGTAAAGGGAGTACGAGTTTAATATTTTAATGTTTTGAATTTTAAATTAATACTCTCTCTTATTTATATAAAAAAATAACTCACTTTTTAGTCAATTTTTAAAAATGGCATATTTTTATGTTTAATTAATTTAATTTAAATGAATTATAATTATATAAATATTTATAATTTATTTTAGACCACAAGTTTTCAATAAAATTATATTTTTTTAAAATTTTATGTCAATTAAAATTACATCAAATAAATGAAAACGGAGGAATAATATTTATATATTTAATTAATTTTCAAAAATAAATACACAATTTAAATCTCATTTATTAATATATTAATATTAAGTAGAAACATGTAAATTATATTTTGGCTCCATTCCGCAGCACGATAACTTTAACTTTTATCGACTTATTGTTAGCTCATTTTAATTTAATACAAAGTTTATAAAAGTAAAATAAAATTTTTAAATCTTATGATCTTAAATTAAAGTAGATAAAATATAATATAATGTCATTTAATCTTATAATTTTATACCTGCCATATAAAAAATTAGAATGAAAAAATTGGCGAAAAAAGGGATTATTTTTTCAAAATGTCTTTTTTTTAAAATAAAAAAGATAAACTACTCTAAAATGCAGAGAATACTTAATTAAGGCCGTCAAAGAAAAAAGAAAACTTTATTGTGGCTCCTGGATTCGCAAAACCATTGAAATTTTGCCCTCAGAAACCGTTTGTCATGACTTTATGATATTTCCAGACTGCCCATGAGCATTGACATTTTTGCTGTGAATAATAAGGATTTTGGGTAGTGGTGAAGTTGTTTCGTCTTTAAATAGAAGTCTTAAGTTTGAGTTTTGAGTATGGAGAAAATCATGCTAGAATCGCCATCTTCAAATAAATCATACAATGTGCGATTCAAATTTAATTCGAGCTCCAAAATAAGTTCCAGACACCGGATAGAAAAGCCAAAAAAATAATGTAAAATTGATTCAGCTAATATTACAATATAGTAAGAATCATTTTTCTGGGGTTTTCTATCTACATTCTTCGACATTTTATATATGATTCTATCGCACATGTACAAATTGTAATAATTAAATTTCTATATAGCTATATCGATATCATTCAATGATTGAATAGAAATGATGGATCGGTGGATTAGTTTTTAGTTAATTTAATTAATTAGGTCTTTATTTTCAAATAGACAAATAAACTCATTTTTTTCTACGCTAGATTTTTATTATATTATTTAATACGTAATTTAAATTTATTTAAATATGTCAAATTTATAAAATTACTTAATTAGAGATAATGTTAATAACAAATATAAATTCATTCGCAAGTTATTCATCGTCATAACAGGAGCACAAGACTACAACATTAACGAGTGAGTACTCTCTTGGGTTGATGTTAATTAGAGTTGTCACTTAATTGTTTAAATATTTAATTTAATCTTTCTAAAATGTAATAATTAATAAATATATATACAACGAACAATCACAACACAGTAAGCACACATTTACAGAAAACAATTCAGTTATCATTTCAGAGCAACATATAGTCTTCCATTATCAATGACAAGTAGACATAAACAAAACAATCACAAGTAGTTCTCTCATAGAACCCATACCCTAACTGTTAGTGTGTCGGAACGTGACACCCGATCCAATATATGTGTCGGAACGTGACACCCGGTCTAATATATGCGTAGAGGTGTGACACCCGATCCAATAGATGTGTCGGAACGTGACACCCAATCCAGTCAGGACAACCACAATCACAATCACACCCATAATGAGCAATATTCATAGTCATACAATCAAATAATGGGTTCATGGCGTGTAATCAATCATATAAATATACTCATTGCATTAGATTCGATTTACATTTCTTATTCTCATGCATGCATGCATACAACGAAGCAATTACCGGCATATATCACACAAACATGAAATCAAACCATCACCTACCTCAAAACCAAGCTTGAATCTTCCTAAGACACTTGAGCCTTCCCTTTCCGGATTCTTTCCGTTTGTTCTTGGTATACAAACGAGTAATTTAACGCAAGGATCAATAAATAAGGTCTAATTTACCATAACAATCTTAATAACCCAAGACAAACCCATGATCCTAATGTGCAGCTAGGGCTTTTTTCCACCATCAACTTCAGGCCAAAAACCTCCCCCGATGATAATTACCCACAAATCTAAGTTCTACGGATCGAAAAATGGATTAGGGGAGTAAAATTCTTACCTTTAGCACCAAAAGTCGTGGAAAACTGTCAACAAATCACCCTAGGTCGTCTCCTATCTCTTAAGAACAAAGTTTGCAGAAAATAACGAAATTTCAGTTTTTTTCGGACTTAAGTCGCGACTGGCCCGCTACGGCGGACCCCAACCCGCCACAGCGGCCCCGCCCTGGCGGGAATAATCCCACCCCGGCGGCTTACACAGAGACAGAAGCTCAAAATTTGAGTTCCAAGCCCCCATTTCACAACACACTTTCAAACCAAGACGTTCTAAAACTACCCTTTCATGCCAAGATCAATTTTGGGAGTTCTACTCGCCCGAATTTGATTCTGTAAAGCCGTACAGGCTCCTTAACGTCTTGGCTATCCACTCATGTGATCAAATTCATAATTAGATCCCCCATTCATTACCAGATTTCCCTAGATCATACCTGACTCAGATTTCGTCCAAATCTGAATTAGGCTAAAATTTTCCAAGTCACTACTCAAAAGGTTCTAGCCCAAAATTTTTTCCCATTGACTTTTCCATAACGACGGGAACAAGTCGCTAAAGTTTCTGAAGAAGTTGACAAGCCTAGATATTTCAAACAAGATGATAATTCTCTAGGTATGAAATTGAAAATGTTGCAAGAAGATGTTGAAAAAGATGAAAGAAAAGGAGAAGAAGTGGAGAACAACTTGGGAAAATGTACTCTTTTTTGTTTTGGTTTGTTTTTGTGTTGTAGTTATAGCTATAAGCTATTGGTTCAGAGTGATACATATGAAGAAAGGTTCAATGAAGTTACCTTAGATTCTTGATGTTATAAAATCAACGTTGGTGTAGTGTAGCATTGTTTGTGTTGTAATTAATTAGGTATAGCCTTTTTTGTAATGAACATTGTCTTCGTCTTAGTCTCTTAAGCTGATGTAATTTGCTTGTTTGTGCATTTTATTTTTTGAGATCTCTTCTTTTGTTTTAGATATAGACATGAAATAAGCATAGTCTTAACTGCATAATATATACACTAGAAATCAAAGTTTATTAACCATCAATAACTAAAAAGTTAAAAGTTTATAACTTCATAATATAAACATTAAATGGCAGATACAACTGCATAATTATACAAATAATGCAGTCACAATCGCATAATTATTTCAAAAACAAACATAGATCAAACTAATGTAGTTACAATTATATAATTATTTTAAAATAAACATAAATCAAACTAATGCAGTAACAACTACATAATTGCTTAAAAAATAAACATAGATCAAACTAATGCAGTCATAACGATATAATTATTTAAAACACGTAAATCAAATTAGTGCAGTCATAATTGCATAATTGTTCCAAAATAGACAAAATAGGGAAATCATTCTCTTCTCCATGTATTGCAAAGTTGTTGAGCTTGTTTGGCTCAAATGATTTATTTCAGCAGCATTAGACTTTATTCTCATTCTTTTGTCATTTCTTGAAGACCATGTTGAGTTACAACAATCTTTCTTTTCATTTTAAACCTGATCATTGTTTATGATGCCCAAAATTTTCAATCACTATAGAGGAGTTCATAGGCATTTCATGCTAGATTCACAGAAAAATATTGTCTTCTTGATAATTTAAATTGAAAAGTGCGTAAAATAATTAAGACAACTTACGTTGTGGATTGTAAAATCACTTTGTGTATGTAGATTTTTTTTTTATTAATTGGATAATATTATTAGCAAAGAAGGTCAAGTATCATGACAATATAAGGGAATAATATTATTCCCTGTGTATGTATATATTGTAGTATTGCTTGCTATCAAATTATTATTATGAATCGAAATTTCCCTTGATTCTCATTCCAACCATTCTTGGTCTTTTTAAATGTGTCCCTTTTCCTCTTCCAATGACACCCAAAACATTAGCAATAATATTAGGCCCTCTTCCCCTTTCAGTGGCACCAGAAACATTAGCAACAACACCAGTCCCTCTTTCCCTTTCAATGGTAGCTAAAACATTAACAACAACACCAATCCCCTCCCTTTCCAGTTGCACTAGGAACATTAGCAGCTACTGGAAGTGTGTTTGTATATCTGTTGGATATTTATATATATGTAATCAATATGTATATGTATCAATGAATACAATTGTATTAACAAATATAATTAGTATCTGAATACAATTTGTATCAATGAATAGATTGTATCAACGAATACAGTCATATCAATATTGTATCAAGTTCAAGTGTATAACGAATTACAATTTTTGTCACATTCTGTAATAATTGTATGTATATTCATATGTATTTGTATGTATCTGTTGCCATGTGTTTTTGTTGCCTTGAATAGTTGTATTTTGTATCACTCAAAGAGAGCATTTAGTTATTGCCATGTGTATTTGTATTCATCTATTATCATGTGTGTTTGTATTTATATTTTGTTGTGTATTTGTATTCCTTTGTTGCCATATATATTTGTTTTTTGTATCACTGAAGAGTATATGTATAATTGAAATATATCATTTGTATTTGTTTAATTTGTTGTTAACATTTATATTTATATTATTGACGTTTATCATTTTGTATTTATATTGAGAGAGAAAGAAGTAGGCAAGAGCAAGGAGATAGAGAAGGGAGAGGTGAGAGAGATGATAGAGAAAAAGGAGAGAGGCGAGCAAGAGTGCAGAAATGCAAGGGAGAGAGGAAAAGAGAAGAAAGAGCTATGCTATAAAAACTTAGCTATAACAACAAATTATATGGTGTATTGTAAATACAAATGTTAAAAGTACCAAATTTTCCTTTTCTCGCGAAGTGTACAGTGAATGGGCTTCGGCTTACGGCCTTCCTTAAGTGGCCCAAAATAACGCACTCAAAATCGAACGGCATTGGGCTACAACCCGAATCCCCTTCCCACATCATCGATAATTCTCCATTGATCAAAAACCCTAGAAATGCTAGCACTTCGCAAGCTCTCGACCCTAAAATCATCAAGATTTCTCTCTTCTTTCGCTATTCAAAACCCTATATGCAGCTCCTCAACCTTTCCAGACGTTCCCAGTTGCACCAACTACGATGAACGCATCAACAAAGCTGGCCGTGAAGGAGATTTCACCACTGTCCACCACCTTCTTAACAAGCGCGCGCGCGATGGCTTCTTCAACACCAACAATACGTTCAAGTTCATTTCCACCAATAATGTGTCCATACTCGATGATCTATTGGAAATTATAGCTCGGTTAGATAGTGGTTTCCCGAGAAAGAGCTCCTACGACTGTCTCATTGCGCGTCTCTCGAAGATGCACTGCATTTCGGAGGCTATGCGTGTTGCCAAAGCTATGGTGAGCAAAGGTCACGAAGCAAACAATGTCACGTTTCATCCCATAGTTAATGCTCTGACGAAGAAGGAGGAATTCGAAGACGCCTGGCAAGTGGTGGCGGTGATGAAATCCTGCGAAATTTCTCCTGATTTGACGACGTATAATTTTCTGCTGACTGGTTATTGTTTTGCCGGAAATGTGGCATCAGCTGCTGGTGTTCTAGCAAAGATAGAGGAGGAGGAGCTGGGGGTGGATACGAGGACTTACGACGCCCTGGTTTTAGGCGCCTGTAGAGCAGGGAAATTGGATGCTGCTTTGGCAGTGGTGAGGAGGATGCTAGATGATGGGGTTCCGCCATTGTATTGCACACACGCCCATATTATCGGAGCGTTTCTGAAGTATAACTATTATGAACAGGCGGTAGAGTTTGTTAGGAGCTATGCAGGAAGAGACGCTAAATTGGATGCAGAAAATTTTGGAATACTGGCGACCAGATTGATCACTCGGAATAAATTGGAGGAAGCTAAGGAACTGGTTAAAGAGATGAGTGAAAGGAGACTGGTAATGGGTCCGAGATTGAAAGATTTCTATGAATTGTATGTTAGATCTGATGGTTTGAGATAATTATTGAGTATGAATGCAGCATTTTTTATATGTAAAGACTTCGTTTTGTTGGATGTTAGTTAAAAAGAAAATTTCATGGATCATTCATTCGATGACGTATAGTTTATGAATTGAATCATAGTAATGGAACGTTTAATTGATACAAATAGTTAGAAAGATTAACAAAAAGGAGAATTATTACTGGATTGATTTGTCCAAATTTAAGATCTTTCTGGAATGGACAGTTTTTAAAGAACAATGTGGCTACAAACACATTGTCCCACATTGTCAATAGTTTATAAAAAGGTACCTCAAGGGAATGCTAAAAGCATACTATGGTGAAAAAGGTTTGCTCTGGTAAACATTGAAGTGTGAGAGGATACATGAAAAGATCTGAGAACTTGAAGCAGCAGCAAATAATAGAGTTGGAAAAGGGAAATATCTACTTAAAGGATGTTGACGAAGGTCTATCAGAGCTTGAAAGGTTGAAACTTTTGTCTGCAAACCCTGCTCTTGTCGGTAAGCCAACTTACTGGCTCTAGGTGTTTACATCTAACCAATTATGCATGACATGTATTTGACCATATACAGTTATCACTTAACGATAGGTAATTAATGTACATATGTACTTCATTAAATCACTTAACCTTGGCAGGTTTAATTGGTTAGGTGTAAACGCCATGTAAGGGTAAATATTTACCCAAGTCCCAATTTTGAACTCATGTCCTCACAAGTTAGTTATATCCATTTTATGTTGCAGCAATGATGTTGAACCAACCTGACTTGTATCTTTCAATGAGAACATGATCAATTTATCATATGCGAAGATAAAGCATCACTGTCCTTCAGCATGACCGAAAGTGTGACAAGGTTTACAACAACAACAACATACTAGGGAGGTGGGGCAGTCCTGTGATCCCACAAGTGTGACAAGGTTTCCCCTTAAAATTATCTCCTTTTAGTGTTTCTTATTACTGTATAAGCCCTTTTAAGTTTGCAGTTATTAATGCTAGATATTGGTTTTTGGCTGCATATAGTTCGTTATGGCTTTGCTAAAAGATTGTCATACATCCCAGGATATTTTGCTTCACGTTTTTCCATTTGGCGTTAGTGTTTAAATTACTGGAGCTTAAATTTAGGGAAGCATAAACGGCTGCAATGCTATGGCTCTATCACTCTATAATTTCCATTCATTTGCCAATTTTTTGCACAGCGACTTTTATTGGTTGTTTAGTATTTACTTTCGAAAGTCCAGAAACAGTAAATCAGACAATTTGGCTGACTAAACTCTATGGTTTTTTATTCTTTGTTGTTAATTCAATGTGATACCTGATTTCTACAGGGTTGAGTTGGCTGAGCCTTAGTTTGGTTTTTTTACTCCATGAGTGCACTTACAAGGTGGGTAATGAAAGCTGAGCAAATATCAATTAAGGCTGGAACCTTGACAGTCTTAAATTCTTCGTTATGTTAGATGCTTCTTGAGATGTCAATGTTCTTCATACTTGTAAGTCTCAGTTTTGGCGTGGTACTTGTTGCCCTGGGAAGAAAAACTGAAGATTGCCATCAAAGTTGATGCTAGGAATACGTGATTTGGATTGATCAGTTTTATCCTAACCAGCTTGTTGGCAAATACTGGATACACATGATCTCAGAGGTATTATCTTAGAAGTTGCCTTTGGGCTTTCATGTGAACAGAAATGGTTAAATTTATCCTCTAAATTCTGCTTCTACCATTCAGTTCAAACTTAGTCACGGTTCCTGTAACAACCTACTTTACTTCTTACAGTCTTACCTCTGTTTACTTTTGGGAATGACACGTCTACTTATTAGTATATGCTGGACCAGTAGTTCTTTGATATGAGGAATTCTTTTACTGAATTTGGAGTTTGCTAGAGCCACACCGGTATAAGCAAAGTGGAGGCTTGATTGGATTGTGGCTTAATTTCCGGTCCCTTTATTGGCATTCCAGTTGTGTATACTGGAAAATACTGTGGATTTCTTATGGCATAAATTGGACTTATCCAAATCTTCCAAAGAAATGAAGTCTATTTTTGCGGTGGTATGGTGGATTATATGGAGAAAAAGAAATGTTGGTATTTTTTACGACGAGAAGGATGTTAGAGTCACACATTGGTTGGAGAATGAAATGGTGGTCTTCTTATATGGACTTAGACAATCCTCCCTTGAGCTAACTTTTATGGTTGAGTTAGGTTCATGTGTCATATCTTTACATGGTATCATAACCAGGTTCATCCTCGTTTGGGCTCCCGGTCCACGCTCTAGTTGGGCGTAGGTGTGAAAGGGGTGTTAGAGTGGGTTAGAGTCCTACATTAGTTGGAGAATCGATTGGTAGTCTACTTATATGGACTTGGGCAATCCTTTCCCTGTGAGCTAACTTTTGGGGTTGAGACAGACCACAAGTGTCATATTTTTACAAAGGATAATGTCATTTATCTCAATCACAAGTGTATATTCTTGCTTAGTTTTTGGTGCCACAAAGCTATGGTGGTTGTTTAGAGCCGGATGTTATTGTGGACTTTTTTTGCTCTCTACACATTGTGAAGTTTATTTTGGATGTAATTCTGCTCCAGCATTCCTTTAAGGTTGGTAGCTTTCTCACATCAATAATGCCGCTTTATTATTTATCAAGAAAATACCAATATCCAGTTCCTTGTATGGTTTGGGAACAGTATTCAGAAAACTAGTATATGTGGTTCTTCCTCGAAAAAAAAGAAGCTAGTATATGTGGTTGGTTGTTGAGTATGACAACTGGTATGAGGCATGTGTTTTTATCAGAACTTGTAGGGAGTGAAGTTACTACCAAAACGACAGTGAGATCAGTTTTATTTGTTACTAAAATAAATATACATCACTTAAAAGAAAAAAGATTATTGTTCATGTCCGTATGAGTTCCCCATTAATTCATTAGTGTCATCCCGGTAAAACATAGTTTTTTTTTGCATTCAAAGAAGCCACAAAACCAAACCCTTCGGGGTGGCCCAGTGGTTTGGGCTTGGGACTTCCGGAGGTCTCAAGTTCGAAACCCTTTGCCTGGGTTTACCTTCTGGGTCGAGCTTGTCGCATCGGGCTTGTCTAGTGCGGGTTATCTCTCCTGTGTGGTTATTGAGCTATTGCATAGGTGCGCACCCAAAGGGCAGCGGCTGTGAGTTTCCTTTGTTATCAAAAAAAAAAAAAAGAAGCCACAAAACCGAAGCTGTGGTCTCCATCTTTGTAGTAGTGATTTTAGTCCGAATAACTAGTCTAGTTGCTGGAGTTAGTAATCAGAATTGTGTCATCTTTAGTATCATTTTGTGCATATCAATTTCCAGGTTACTGTACGTATGAGATTATGCGTTTGTACCTGAAAAGGCGCAAGGGTACTTTGTACCACTTTTTGAGCATAGGATTCTCCTTCTTTCCTTGTCTCTTGCTTGCACATGGTACATAGTATGAAGTATTTCTCTATGTGCCCTTTTTAAACTTCCACTTGTTTTTGGATTGGTGGTAAGATCTTCAACTTTTCCTGTTTTTACCTAATGATTGACAGTTGGATAAGTAAGCAATTCTCAATGATATTGTTAATGTTGCTATATATTTCAATTTTAAGTTTGTTTTCGAAAAAGCTGTAGTTATTGGCAGCAGACAATCAATGAAGTTTGCTTAGTTGCTTGTTAATTGTTGCGTGATAACTTGTCATTTTGTAAGGTAAAAAAAAGAAGATATTTGGAGGGTGAAAATTCACCTTGAGGCTCATCTCTGATGGATGATTAATGCCTGTACTTGTACTTCTCCTCTTTGCTCCATCAAACAGGTCATTGCATGCTGGCTAGGAATTGACAGCATGGTTTTTATCTCTGAGGAAAAAAACTGATGCCGTAGTTTGCCTCTTTCCTGTCGTATCGTTGCTGTGGCTGAGTACTGAAGCTTGGCAGGATTCTATCACATGGTGGGCATATTACAGGATAAAATAACAACGAACAAGTTGGGATGGAGTTTCAGGCACACCATAAAAGAACTCTGTTATCTTTATACCAGCAGCTAACTGGTATACTTCTCAGTAGCTGCTGGATACTCGTGGAGTTTCTATGGAGCTTCAGTTATCAAATATTTAAGAAATACTTCATAATTTTTTCTGTTATTGCAGTATGTTAAGTGCTACTAGATTATCATCATAACGTAGTTTGTATACGGAATCTGTATAAATCAAGATTAGAAATCAAAGTTGATGTATAATCATACTTAACAAATTTGTTGATTGTCAATTTGCCATTGATCGCACTGAATTAGTTCTCGGTAGAGTGCTTCTGTATCCATCATATCTGTACTATAGCTCAAAATATATCGTTGTGATTTTGTTGAGTTTGGTTTACTCTTTCTTCTTTTTAGAAAATGAAAATATATCGTTGTGATTTTCGAAATTTTGTGCGTTTTTCGTTGGTCCTTTCAACCTCCAAGTATGTTAAAGATGATAATGTGGCTATTGAAGCAAATAGCTTATAAATTAGTCTTTTTCATTTACCAGGCAAATCTATAAATCAACAATGTACAAAATCGAAGAAATTTACCTTTAATGAGCCGCTCTTCCTCTTATATATATATATATACAAGGAAACGCGTAAACGTACATTAAATAGAGAAGTGATCATGGAAATGGGAATTGGCCAAAATCATTGTTGGATCCAGTTTGGTCCATGGCAAAGGTATTCTGGCTGAAGCTATCCAAGAATCCACCAGAAGTGTCCACAAAAAAAGAAGGCGTATTGATGATATTAACATTAAGAGGATCATAATCCAAGAGTGAACAATTAGAAGTTGTGCTACTGGGCTTGGCTTCATAGTAAGCAAGATGTGCTTTAGTAACCATCAGATCATGTTGTAGCTCCACCATCTTCCTCTGCAAAGATGCTATAGCTCCAATGCAACCGTAAACCGGGTCTCTAAGCCTCACCTCAGCCTCGTAGACCAGCGAGTTGACAGTGTCCTCTCGCTGGTCTTGTGGTACTTCATTCAGGATCTTGATCACGTTGCTAGCTCCAAACACCTTGTGTACATTAGCAAACTTCTTCGGCTCGTCCGATCGGAAATATGGCGCAAATTGGCAAGTGGTAGTGCACCTTCTCTTCAAGAACTTACAAGCTGCACAAGAAGAACTTGAACGAGGCTCATTACTTTTCATGGCTAGTTCCCCTTTTTCCAAAAAACTTCAGTTCCACACAACTTTGGTTCTTCTTTTATAGGGTTCCTCACCAATGTCTTATACCAAATACTATATAAACTATTCATTACTGTACTAACAAATTGGCCCATTAGCTCAGTTGGTTAGAGCGTCGTGCTAATAACGCAAAGGTCCCAGGTTCGAAGACCTGCATGGGCCATTTTTTTCATTTTTACTGAAATGATCAACTTTGATTATTATATTCTTTTCTTTTCTCGGTTAAAAGGAAAAAAGAAAAGTGTTAGTAGCTGGAATACTGATCCCTTTTACTGACAAATAAAAAGGGTAGTGGAAGAGAAATAGTTAAAGATGGGGTATGTGTGTCTCGAAGAAATAACATGGGATATGATAGTTCAAGGAAAAAGCAACAAAAAAACTACTACTATACAGTATATATACACCTTTGATATGTTGAGGGTGAAGGATGGGACATGTTGATTAAATCCCCAAATAAAGATGAGATGTTACAACAATTGATTATGAAAGATGAGAGATTTCACAAAAATAGGAAACCCTATATGTAGAGAAGATGGAAACCTAATACCTATAGCTACACAAAGATTCAAAGAAGTGAATTGCATTTGATTGAGTTTGAAAGGAATAAAAGTGAACATGTCTCCAAATTCGCAGGATCTTTATTTTTATCCCAACAAATCATAATCTTCAAATATCTTATCAAGTAGTAGTAATTTATTACTCCTTCCCTCTTATTTTATATAAGTTAATTTAACTTGACACAAAAAATTTTTTAAAAAAACTTTTGAAATTTATGATCTAAAACTAGTGATAGATGTTTGGGTGAGTAAATCATTTCATTAAGGATACCGTACAATAGATATTTTAAAGTCAGATTGTTACAAAATATAAAATAGGTCCTTCTTTTGGGATTAGCAAAAAAAAAAGAAGTAAGTCATATAAGCCGTGCCCAAGGAAGTACTACTTTATAATTTGGTTAAGACGGAACTTATGTAGTATTAAGATACGTAAAGATTATAGACAAAAGAAGCATACCAAATCTTTTTATCTTATCTGGATGAACTTATTTTTTTTATAAAGATAACGGCACGTGTCGAATTTAGACTTTAGGGGTGAGTTTGGGAACGAGGGAAAGTATTTTATAGGATAATGTTAATTTCTTACTTATTTTTTGATACGTAAATTAAAAAGTATTATTCTAAAAATATTTATAAATAATTTTGACACACATTGATAATGATTTGCATTTCCATCTCTAGCTGAGACATTACAATTAGGAAACTATAATCAGCTCTTCGCTCCACATACTAGAGGCGGTGGGATTAAGGGCTACACGGATAAGTGAATATTTGGTGTGTATGATGTATTGGAAGACACAATTAATATGAAATGTCACTTGTAGTATTTGTTTCGCTATATATTTCTACTATTCTACTAAAGACATTATATTTTTCTCATTTTAAAGAAACTTAATTTTTTAGAGAAAATATTTTTCAACAATTTGAATGACCCACCAAACATAGAAAAGTTGTATACTGAACATAACCCCTAAGACATAGTACATATGTTTTTTTTTTTATAAAAAAAACAAATAATTTTCTTCGAAAAAAAGTATATGTTGAACATCTTAAGAACAAGATATATTTGGTTCGATTTGACCTTTTGTAGATTAATACCAAACAAAATCAATATTGTCAAAGATTTCATTAAAAAAAATATACAAAACCAAAATAAAAAAAAACATTAAATCTATTTTTGATATGCTTTGTTTTATTTGAGCAAAGGTTAATCGAAAATCATTTATTTCTCTTAATAGAAAGTTGCATATATGTATATATTAATACATCAAAAATTATCTTTAGCGGCGATAGCTCAATTGCCGCTAAATATGTATTTTTAACGGCAATAGTTCAATTGCCGCTAAATATGTATTTTTAACGGCAATAGTTCAATTGCCGCTAAATATGTATTTTTAGCGGCAATTAACACTCTTTGTATATGTCCCTAAAGACTTTAGCGACATTGAATCTAATGACACTTAACTAATGCATGTAAAGACTTTAGCACTCTTTATTAATGTGTGTATTTATTGCCGCTAAAAGTTATTTTTGTTATAATGTCGATCTCCTCAAACCTTTACTTATGGGATTATACTAAATATATTGTTATCGATTCAATTTGATTTTTCGCTTTTGCTTTGAACGCCCCTACTCTCACTTGTATATGTATTATGAAGATTGAGTTAAATCAAACATGGTAGGTGTGATGATGCTATCCAGCCAAGATGATAAACTTAATTAAGTCTGTCATTATCATATCATATCGATCACCAGTATTTACAAGAAATGATTCGTCTCAAGAAGTCTATCGTATTTCTTTTCTACCACATAAGTTGCTTTACAACATTATTTGAGCATTATATCATTTTACTCAGAACGTCAAACCCACACATTTGAAGATTCTTTTATCACTACTTTGTTTGGTAGCTTTTAAGAATTGGATTAATTAGACTTTACTTTCCTAATCTAGTTACAAAAGATTGGATTTTCAATATAAGGGTCCAAATTAATCAAAAGCTGGTTTCGTCTCGGTAAAATAAATAACCTGCTCCTCTCATTTTAGCCATTGACAACGAGCTAGCATTGAAGCTCAAAAGCTTCACTGTTATTAGAAATTCTTTGTAAAAAAAAAAGAAGAAACATTGAGGAGTATTCATCTCATTATAAATAATGTACTGTAAAAATGTATATTCAATGCTCTATTCCTTTCTTAGAGCGCGTTACATTTTGAAGTAGTATAATTTAACACCTAGAAAATATAAAACTTTCAGTAAATGAAAAGACAAATACAGAAAAAGTTTTAAACGTCTATCTTGAACTTTGAAGAATTCAATTATTTTAAATAATAAAAAAAGTCTCAAAAATTCAGTTAATATGGATTAAAATTGAGTACTAATTAACTAACTCCTAACTAGCTACCATCCTAACGTACTTGACTGACTAAAGTACGGTATCAGTTAGGTAATTTAAGTGGACGTATGTGAAGTCCCTAAATTACCCTCTAGTCGGTTGGTGTAAGGGATAAAAATCTAGTCGGTTGGTGTAATAGAGATAAAAATAAATAGTCATGTGATAAGAAAATAATGATGAAATAAAATAATATCTTGTTTGATTGCCATGTTTGGGATAATTTATCCCACCACTTATACCATAATGATGAAATAAGTTATCTCATATACATGGTGAGATAAGTTATCCCAGAATAGATAATCGCAGAATAGTTAATCCTGGGATAACTTGTTCCCAACAAAACTACTCTTATACCCAAAATTTGTGTATAATTATAGCGTTTGCTATGCACTCAATTAATAATCCTTAGATCTCTTCAAATCTTGATGAAATTACAAGTGCAAATAAATAAATAATATTTTGTACATAAATGGGTAATTATGTTGATTCACAAAAAAGAGAGGATAATTTGAGGAATATATAGCCTCTCATCATACTGCAGCAGGAATATTGGACATATTAGGGAATATATATTTTCTCATCTTATATAGACGTTTGTAGGCACATGTCTAAGTTCTAACTTTCTTTACCAGGTCATTATTGAAAAAGGTAAAAATATTAAAAAGAATAAGTTCAGCGGGTAGTAGGACGTATTAATTATTTGTTTTATATGTATCTTTAGACCTAATGAAATTGTAAGAACTCAAAATCAACTTTGTTAATTCAGAATATTGATTTGGGTCAAACTTTCCGACTCCTAATCAACTTTCAAAATTAAAAATCTTCCCCTAAATGCGTCTTTATCACCTCAGAAATTATGCTGCCCATTCTCGCAACTCACAAGTCATAAACAACATAATGAAACTACGAAAAGGTTCAAACTAGGGAAGAATCCAAAAGAACAAAACGATGACGTGGATCATTACAATACCAAAAAATAAGGAAAAAAAAACTCACCTGTTTTTGAGAAAAATATTTTTCAAACACCCTTAATTTCTTATTGAATCTCAAGTTTGGAAATAGGAAGATGGGGTTTCCCTCTAAACATCTTTTATATTTAGATGTACTAAATTGGAGATAAAAAGCAAATTTTGATAGGTGTCAACTATAGTCTATAGTTCTATTTTACCCAAGTAAATTAGGTTAGATAACTGAAGTCCATCTACCTATACTAATTAGTATATTGTTGGGAAATTATTGAAATTAATCACATAAAATACACAGGATTTTTCAGCTTGATGCTTGTAAGAACGAATAATATCCTTTAAGGATATTTCACGGATAAAGTTGTATTTTTCAAATTCAACAATTTTTTCTAGTATAAACTGGTAGAAGAAATTAAAAATTCCAATTACTTTAAAGTAGAAAACTCAACGAATCAGACAGAATAGAGAAGAACACATTTTTGTTGAATTATCTCTGAAATGAGATACACTTTCTTATGAAATACTATTCACAACTTCTTTTTGAACATATTAGACTATATTTTTACCTCAATATTAGATAATATGATTTAGTTCAATGGGACTGATTATAAGAAAAATCTATGTATTGTTTTATGCAGATATTAGTTATGTATATATGAATTAGTTATTTCACCTTCTATTCTATATAAAATTTTATACATAGATTCTCTCATGATAACATTAATTTTATGGGTTATCAAACATAATACTATTAGTTATACATAATGTAATACATGCCTAACTCACATCTAAACTATCCCTACCAAACGACCCTAAGTATGAGTTGGTAGTATTTTGGTGATTTCATGCCCCACCTCCTATCCTAATATTTGCTGTTGATGTGCAGTTATTTCTTCTTAAAAGAAAAATCAGTTCTATCCCACTTCAATAAATGTCGTAATCGTCTATCAACATGCACGCGTTGAACTAACTTAACTTTAAAAAAGGCCCTATTTTTTAATTTTTTTTTATTATTATAAAAAAGGCCCTATTTTACTTCCCTTGATAAAGAGACATTTGGCATTCAAATTTCCTTTTTTTGAATTTCTTTTCTAGTAAAACCGCCTGCAACATTATTATGCATAAATAAACGAAGCAATTCTATGACACGATTTTATTCTTGAGATTTTCTTTAATCCTAAGTCTTTAATTTAAAGAGTTTTTGTTACTATAATAACTAAAGGTTCACGGTAAAGTGATCGTACTTATTTATATTTAACTATAAGTTTCGGATTCAATTTCTATGAATAAAATTACCTCGGACAGAAATGAGTTTTAAGATTTTTTGGTGTGGATTTGAATTAGCCGGATCTCAAAACAAATACCAAACGTAATTAGATGTACTAGATTCTGCAGTTTGCTAATCTATTAGTAAGTTCAATAATAAGTGCAATCACCCAAGCGTTATAAGCTGCATCGTGCACATGATATGACATGAGAGACGAATTCTCCTTTCACTCCGCTGGTTCAATTTGTTTTTCTTACTTTTTTTTTATAAAAAAAATCATTTAAAAAAGAATATTCCTTTTTTTGGACAACTCTTTTGTTCGCTTTTTACACGTCATGTTTAACGTCATTAGATTCAAAGATATTTAGATATATTCGACATATCTTTAGTTTGATACCACAAAATTCAAAAGTTTCTTTAATTTTTTAAACACTCTAACTAACAATTGAAACGGATGGAATACAATTTACATGATTAATAATCCAATAATAAGAGAAAATGAAATGATTGATATGTAAACATAAAAGAAAAATTAGGAAAAATAGTCACCTCAACAAGGGGTGAAAGGAGAAGAACAAGACAATAGTCACTTCAAAGATAATGGCTACTCCAAAGTAAAAACCCCACTTGTGAAGAAAGTGTCAAAATAATGATTGTCGTTTTGCCAACCAAACCATGAGGATAGGTCCACAATGTGTCATCTCAAACTCCTCACTAAGCTTTCACCACTCATCACAAAAACTTTTCTTTTACCAATTGTAAATTAATTATGATTCACATATGCAAAAAGATAACCAAACGTGTGTTCTAAACACGTTTGGATATCAAATCAAACCTAAAAATCAAAGTACTACTTTCAATGAAGGGTTGTGTCAACCTCTGTAGTTTGATTAGTTTCTATTTCTTTTTTCTTAAAGTTCCTACATTAATATATTTAATTTGTTGTACTTCATATATTTATTTAGAAATAAATGTTAAACACCAAAATTTACAAACCAGGCCTATGAAAACAAAATATGGACATGTACAAGTTGGGTTCACCTGTCTAGTTTGGACTGTGGCTTAATGAATTGCCATGCCACTAATAAAGTATGGGCTGAGTTTCGGAATACTCAAGCACATTGAGCCCGACATATAGTCCATAGAAAATGTTGTCACGGTAAGACTAAGATGGAAAAAGAATTATGAGAAGTTTCATAAATAAATATAGTTTGGACCATAATTATGAGACATAGTTATAGTTTGCCCAATTACAATTTGTAGCAAGAGTTTTAGAGAGGAGAAAGGCGAGCAAGACTTTTGAGAGAGAGAGAGGACAGATGCTGTATACGTGTATCTCATATACAACTAGTGTCTCGTGGATACAGCCTGATACCATCTCTATATTGAGATTCAACTTGTATCTTAGCTTGCTTTCCTCTCTCGCACACAAATACACATACCTACGATGAGAGCTATTAGGAAAATTAATAAGTAAGGAGTCCTAAAATATATAGTAAGAGAAAAATATATGGTAAGAGGTATTAAAAAAATAATTATTAAGGAGTCATAAAATATTGGAAAAATTACAGAAATTCCACTTTTTAGTTTACTTTTTACCATTATCCCTATAAGTTTTATAAATTTCCTTCCCTCATTTTCGCGCATCAGATTAGTGTATCTCGCGCATCAGATTAATGTATCAGCGCTTATATTATTGTATCTCGTGCTGGTGTAACAACGCTTATATTATTGTAACTCGCACATCAGATTAGTGTATCATGTATAAAATGTACATCAGATTAGTGTATCATGTTTAAAATGTAATGTATCTCGTGCATCAGATTAATGTATCAGCGCTTATATTATTTTATCCGTTTTGAGGGATTTCTGTAATTATAAACTTTTAAGGGATAAATTGTAATTTTGCCTTAAAAGTATGTGATTTCTGTAATTTGCCCTAAATTTTTTGGAAAGAGGAACATGTATGGTGAGAAATATTAGGAGAATTAATAATTAAAGAATCCTAAAATATATGGTAAGAGGTATTAGAAAAATTAAGAAAAAATATATGGTAAGAGCTACTAGGAAAATTAAGAAATCTTCTACTAGCTCAAGATCGTTAACTAAGATAGCACGATTCAACAAAAGAAGAGAAAACTATGAAAGGAGAAGGATGATATTGGACATGAGAACTTTGTTATGGAAGAACACTCTTTAATTGCTTTTAATTTAGGTTAGTTACAAATGACTAAGACCATCGTTATTTATACTTGTGTAAAGATGATTCTAAATACCTATTCTAGATACATCTACAAGAACAATCTAGATAACCTTATCTTCTAACTATCTAACATGAATCTAGACTATTCTATAATTTACCACAAATATCTAATTTCCTAGAATATTTATACAATTATGAGATACATCAAGTACTTAAGGTATAACTTTACACAACTCTAGAAAGGTCTACTAAATGTCTATGATTATTTGTACCTCCAAAAAATTATCTTTATTTTTCACACTCTTCCTTAAAGTGATTTTTTGAAAACTACCCCACACTTTTCGTGGAAGAACTCAAATGGAGTTTTGAACCATGTCTTGGTGAAAATTTCACCAATTTCTTCGGACTCCTCTTGCTTCTTCAAATGATAAAGACTTTTTATAATCGAGTGGTCCATGTAAATTAACTTCTTGTTGAGTTCCTGAACTCCCCCTATTTCTTAGCTTCCCGACAATATTACTATCGGGATAAGCATATGTGGTAGGTGTAAATACCTAATTTTTTATCGAACCTGAGATTTTGCACCATTTTAGTGTTCAAATTATTTCTTGTAGGTTAAAATTTAATTATATTTAATTTTACTTCTTCCTAGTGAATTTATTTTAAAAAAATTTAAAAACTACAAAAATTGAATCACTTTTAAGGATAAGTTTTATTTTAATACTATTATTATTATTTTTAAAAAAGAAAATCTAAAAAAAAATATGTTTTTTAATTAAATATTATAGTCCATTAGTATTTTCTAATAAATTTTATATTTTAAAGAATAAGAAGAAAAGAAAAATAATAAACAGGAAAACACGTTCAAAATAAGAAAAGAGAAAAGAAACTTACAAAGAGAAGGAAAGAAAAAAAAATGGAAAAGAAACACACGTATAAAGTGGGAGGAAAAATGGGAATAAATTAGTAAAAAATAGTCTTCATCCTTAAAGAACTTTCATGCTAAAACTAATCTCAAATTACATAAAATTTATCTCAAATTTTAAACACAATTCTAAAATTGTTCAAACTCTGAAAATTCCACTCTTACACAATCCTAATTCCTAGCAACTATATGTCCGGTCCATATATACTCTACCCACAAAATCGAACACAAAAACATACACGTACAAAGGAAAACAAAAAAGAAGAAGTGACAACCATCGGCAACAATCACACACAAGACTACATATACACGGAACAACAAAAATACAACATCACATGGAAAGAACAAGAAAAATAAGTTTTTCCTTTATTTTATTTTTAAAAAATTGGGTCCTATCTGAGTTTTCAATTTTTGATTCAAGAAAATATTTATGAATCTTCAAGATTCAAAATTGTAAAAGTACAACCTAACCACACAAGCCGAGCGCCATTCATACGCCGTACGTAAATTGCTTCGTCGATGCTCGCCCAACACTTGCCCCGACGCCCGACATAAGATGCCGTGCACCGATGCTGGTGCTCATGCAGATGTTGCAAAGCCGATGCAATCCCCGCCATAGCGCGTCGGGGGTTGTAAAGGTGTTGAAGGCACACCGAAGTTCTTGCACGGGCACCGCCCATGCCGGCTTGTGTCTACTAGGCCTTTTAGTTCATTTGCTTTCTTGATTACAAAATCAAGTATGCCATCATTTGGTTCAAATTTTGAATCTCTTGATTTATTCTATTTCGTTTGAATAAATTTGTGCGCTTATACATTTTTTTTTTAATGGAGTATGTGATATATGATGTTGTTTTTATGCTAGTAATTGTCCCTTACTATCTTTTATATAATTTTAGCATTAAATATTTCCTTTTTATTTTATAGTATAATCTTGTTATTTTGAGTTTTATTTAGTTTAACAATTTTTATTTGATAGTTGCAATTTACAAACAAAAGAAAAGTCATATTTTAGGATAACGACTCTATTTCATTTTCAAAAGGATAAGAAAATCTCACAATTTTTTTTTTCATTTTAAATTAGATTTTTTACGCAAATTAAAAATTATTATATATGTTGGTAGATTGACAATTGGATGGTCCTTGCATCTTTTAGCTTTATTTATGTCACGATCTAGACCGTCGTGATTGGCACCCACACTAACCCTCCACTGGGAGAACCATTACTACAACCCGACTAAGCAACTTAACCAAAAACTTAAACATTTAAAGATACAAAAGCAAGTTTAAATGTCTAAGAAATGTGGAGTTCCCATAAACTCCGAAAGTTTAACAAAACAACTAACGAACTATTGCGGAAAACAACCCCGAGAACCTGAAAGTCATTGTACCAAAATCTAAATTCAACAAGTCTAAGAGGAAAGGGGTACAACCCCAAAACTAAACATACGAATGAGTCTAACTAAAAAGTCTAAGTCCGAAAAGAATGGACTAAACAATAGAGGACCCATGACAGCCTGAAAGAACTGGCTCACCCTTGAATTCGGTCTCGATCACTGATCTCCTAGCTGAGGTCTATCAATAGCCGCCTGAAGAGGCCCTGCACTCAACAAAGAGCGAGTAAGTGCAGTATCAGTACACAACCACAATGTACTGGTAGGATCACACGGCTACTCCAGTAAGCGAAAAACAGACAACAATCACAACATAGTAACCACACATAAACAAAATACATAGATCAGATATCATTTCAAGAACAACATAAAATTTCCAATATCAACGACAATAGACATGAATGTAATAATCACAATGGTCCTCTCATGGAACTCACACCCAAACTGTTAGTGTGTCTAAACGTGACATCCGATCCAATGTATGTGTCAGTACGTGACACCCGATTCAATATATGTGTCGGAACGTGACAACCGATCCAATATATATGTCGAAACGTGACACCCGATCCAATCATTACAACCACAATCACACCCATAATGAACATTACTCATAATCATACAATCAAGTAGTAGGTTCATGACATGTAATTGTTCATATACATATACTCATTTGCATTAGATTTGATTTATCTTTCTTATTCTCATACATGCATGCATACAACGAATCAATTAACCGACATATATCACACAAACAGGAAACCAAACCATAACCTACCTCGAAACCAAGCTTGAATCCTCCTAAGACTCTTGAGCCTTCCTTTTTCAGATTCTTTCCGCTTGTTCTTGGTCTAAAAATAATCAATTAACGCAAGGATCAATAAACAAGGCCTAATTTACCCAGATAATAATCAATCTATCTATCCATTGCCAAACCTAAGATCCTAATGTTCAATTAGGGCTTTTCCCCACCATTAACTTCAGGTTAAAACCCTCCCCCAATTATAATTACCCAAGAATCTAAGTTCTACGGATCAAAAAATGGATTAGGGGAATAATAATCTTACCTTTAGCGCTAGAAGTGGTGGAAAATTGTCAAGAACATGCCCTGGATCGTCTCTTAGCTCTCAAGAACGAAGTTTGCAGAAAAATAAAAAAAAATGGGGGTTTTCCCCGACTTAAGTCGCGACTGCCCCGCCGTAGGGGGACTCAACCCGCCACAGCGTCCCCGCATTGGCGGAATTAATCTCGCCCTGGCGGCTTGCACAAAGACAGAGAGTCGTAATTTTAGTTCCAAACTCCCATTTCACAACACACCTTCAACCCTTTACGTTCAAAAACTACCCGTTCACGCTAAGATTAGTTTCGGGAGTTCTACTCTCCCGAATTTGATTCCGTAATGCCGTACAAGCTCCCTAACGTGTTGGCTATCCACTCATGTGATCAAGTTCATAATTAATTCTCTCATTTATTATCATATTTCCCTAAACCTCACCTGACTCATATTTCGTCCAAATCTGGACTAGGCTTCCCAAATCACTACTCAAAACTTTTCTGGCCCAAATTCTTTCCCCATTGACTTTTCCATAACGACGAAAACATGTCATTACAATTTATTTATTGATTATTCAATTTACCATGCAATTATAATAATAATCAAGTAAGAACTTTAACTATTATTTATATTAACATGCTTGTGAGCCTTCATGGTGGAATAATGAAGCGAAACCATAAATGTATATCTATTTATCAAAGACTAATTAGAACTTAAAAGATGATATTTCATGGATGTTTTTCTATTTTAAGTGAATATCCTACACCGATCGAGCACAGACTATGACTTATCTAGTACTCCCTTCGTTTCAGAAAGAAATGACCTGTTTTGACTTGACACGGAGTTTAAGAGAATAAAAAAAACTTTTGAAACTTGTGGTCTTACATTAAAACTTTTGAAACTTTTTGAGAAGGTGACGTGACTCCTCTCTATGGCCTCCATTACCATTTATCTTTTTTCTCCTCTTTTGGCTTTATTTTAGAATTTAAATTAATTAATTTATAGTAAAAATAAATGAATTTATTTATTACAAATAACTATTTTATTTAAGGAGGAACATTTACAAAAAATCTTCACATGCCAATTTTCTGAGTAATTATTCATAACTCACACCTCATCTAATTTCTACTCTTAATAAAATAAAAATCTTTTTCTTTTCTTTTTTTTCCTTCTTCCAATTATAAATTATAAAATGTTAATTTTTTAAAATATATTTATCTTTTATTTCTTTTTTTTGACATTTTTTCTCTATTTTTTCTTATTTTCTTATTTTTTAATTAAAGAATTAACCATATTCTATTTAATAACCATATTAATTTATTACCTATAAATTATTACATTAATTTTTAATTATTATATTGATTGTTGAAGAATTGAAAAGGTCACTATCACAAATCAATAAAGCCCAAAAAAAGATTTTTCCGTAATCAGCTCAACTAATCAATTCATAAAACCTTTGCTTATTCATCCTCTTTTTTTTCTTACTAGATTTTGTGCCTTTTTCATTATTTTCTAGCCTTAATATTTTACATAACTTAAAGATGATTTTATTTATTTTGTTCACCATTTAATATCATTAATCACTTTTCCTAATACCTTTCTCTATCCTTAAAGATATCCTTCTTACTTCCAATGTAGGTTACAATTTTATGGATTATTATATTACTCTTTTAATTTATATTATTCAATTAAATTACAAATTTATTTTGATTACTATAAATACTAGAGCATATCATCTTCACCAATTACAAGAATTTCTATTTTCCCCCCTTTCTTCATTATATTTATATTAAAGTACATCACTGATTAACGTTTAAGTGTCAACGATCGCTAGTCAGTATATAACTCAACTAAATGAGTTGGGGTCGAATCTCACAGGGAGCGGTACGTGTTTAAGATTCAATAGGTAAGTACGAATATGTTCGAATCAGTCGTAGGAATAAACATTATCGAATAAAAATATCATTCAAATCAGGGGTTGATATAAATGTCAAATGGGGGGTTTTTGGTTTGAAATTATCAACTACAACAGTAACAAATAATATGAAATAACAATAATGAGACGGGTTCTTGGGATGTGATTCGATTACATGCTATTATAGACAAATGGGTAGTTGCAACTATTAGAAAACGACTAGAAATCAGTGAGTAAGCTAGACTATAGAGGGGATAAACTTTCTCTCGAACAATTTACCCCGAATCAAGTTGATTTCTCTTGAACATCAACAAGCATGCAAAATAAGAACAGCCCACACCTTAGTCCATTCACTCTCTCGAGCTGAATGTGTGGAAAAGGGTTTACGGTTCACTCTCTCGAGCTGAACCCAGGCCAACCCAATACCCACAGACTATCAATCAAATACCTTTGTTCTAAAACATCTCTCTTGAGAAAGCCAAGAACACAAATGTGGAATCACATTTGCAATTACAATTTCTAAATTAACCCACAATAAATGACTGAACTTACTTTTAAATAGAAATTACACTAACAATTAGCAACACCCATTAGCTAAATCAGCCCATGCCATAATCACATAATCACACCCCAAGAATTGGGGTTTTAGCTAGACATCATAAAAAGATAAAAATCGTTACCAAATTGTGTTTTCATCAACTGGGTAAGATTGATTTCGTCTTTACAAAGGTCCAAATCAAAGAATCTCAAAGAACCACTTCCAATTTTTCGAATGTGAAAAACTTTAATTCTTCAAAGCTAAGGAAAACTTGTCTTTCAGTTCAAAACTCAACAAAAACTCCAAAATTATGAAATCAGATAAAACTTTGATACTAAACTAAATGTTAAAAAATGTGTTGTGAAGAGCCACTCGGTGCAGTAAGTGGGGCTCGTCGATCCACTCGGCGATCCGCCCTTTGGTCAATTCCATCGCCATTTTACCTTGGCCTTCAGGATCCTCAAGGTCTGTAACTTTGGGCGATCTAATACTGCATCGCAGAACCACTCGGCGATTCGCCGACTGCTCCTTTCTCTCACCAACTTGATTATTTCCTTCAGGGCTTGGCACATTGGAACTTTAGGCGATCAATGTGGCCACTCGGCGACTCGCCAAATGGACTTGGCGATCACCAGGATCTCTTTTCTTCATTCTTTTAGCTGCTTTGCTCTGTTTTGCAACTTAATGTCCTTGCTTTGCTCCTCAATCCATAATCCTGAAAATTAAGGAATTTACATCAGTTATTGGCACAAAATAAGCATTTGAGGACACTAAACCTATACAAATAAAGCCCTAAATGAATCCAAATCTCGGACTCATCAACACCCCCAACTTAAAATTTTGCTTGTCCTCAAGTAAAACTCAAGTTCAACAGTTCAAAGCGGATGTCTCAAACAGTGCTACAAAAGACTCAATCATGAATGCACACAACAAGACTCAACTTACTCATGCAAGGATCAATTTTGTACTTAAAGATTCAAGTTGTGACTCACCATTATCAAAGACTCTCAAGTTAACAAACAACTCTCACACTAAAAAAGATGAACACATGCATGATTTCACCCATAAGTTTACCCTTATTTTCCAGCCAACATTTGTTTCAGCTCACTCAAGATAAAAAAGAGAAGTCTGGTCTACACAGTCTCTCCATCTGTCGGGGCATCAATGCCCGATGCAATACTTTGATCTTGGGCGTCAGTGCTCGGGGTCACATCAGAAGTAATAGGTCCAGTAGGGTCAACCATGGATGTGTCCCCTAATGAGATCTGTACAACTGCATCTACCATGGCCTCCTCAACCTCCGTAAGACCCTCATAAGAAGCCTCCTCATCAACACCAAGCTACTCTTAATCAGTTTCAGCCTCAGACTCAGCAACAACCACCTCCTCAACTCGAACCTCATCTTTGGTGGTAGCCGGAGGCACATATGGATCAACTAGAACCTCAGGAATCTCTACTGTCCCGAAAATTATCGACATGTCGGTGGACTTCAGCTGGTCCACATCTCTCCCCAGCTCAGCAATAGTGGCCTTTAGAGCCATCACCTCATCAGTGGCTCCTTGGCCTTGCTCATACACTATTATCCGTGCCGCAAGGGCATTAATAGTCACACTCAAGGGTGTCACATCATCAGCAAGGGCCCTCTCAATCATGCCAAGAATGGTAGCCTCAAGCCTGGAGGCATGTCTATCAGCAGAATGGGCTAACTGCCCCATCCGTAGTAATGCAACCTGGGTGAGTGGAGGTCGACCAGCAACAACAGTACCAGGTTTAGGAGACAAAGAAGCACTGGAGTAACTGGGAGTAACAAAAGGGGCAGCACTAGATGTACATGAAGGCCCAGGTGCCGGAGTAGGCAATACTGCCTCTGCAGGTAGTGTCTGGATATCAACAACCAGGGAAGAGTCCACCAGGAATGCCTTATTCTTCTCGGCCTCATCTTTCAAGCACTCCACCGCAATCCTCCAGATGTCGGTAGAAGATGTGGGAATCACTTCCACATCCTTCTTTTCATCTCTAAGCACCCGAGCTCGTCTGCACAACTCGATGATCAATACCAGAAAGGGGAGGAAAGTCTGGTGCTGCTTGGCCCTCATGACCATCTCCTGTGCAATGATCATCCCTAAGTTCAGCCTCGTCCAATCGATGATGCATCCAAGACAGACTGCCTTTGCATGGCGGAGAATCGACTCGTTCTGGGATGACATGATAGTGCTGCTAATGAAGCTAAACCAGAACCTTGCTGTGATATTTAGGTCCTTTTTTTCGATAGGCGCTCCAACTTAAAGCCATTTAGAAGTACCATTAGAAATTAGAGGGGCCAACCACTTTTTTAGATTTTCCAGCATTTTCGTTTTGATCATGTATTGGCAGTCATCCTCTATATGGACTGAGCATTCCAAGACTGCATTGATAGCATCAATATAACATTTCACCTTTTTACCCCTGACAATCACATAGTCAATCAGCTTGAATGTGGCTGTCGGCTTCTTTCCTTGTGGCACCAGAGCTTTGTAAGTAGTGTAGAACTCCCAGACCCAATTTGGAACGTAAGAGCCTCGAGGTCGGGTGAACATCTAGAACTTGTAGGACCTCAAGCAACTCATGATCTCAAGATACCTATCTATGACGCCATCAGTAGACAACCTCGTCTCCTTTATAATGGTCCTCAGCCCCTCAGTCTTCAGTCTGTTCATAGATCGTGAAGGTGGACCCTGTACCGGTGGTGCTAGGACCACAACCTGTGCTGGAGCAGAAGGAGTAGTGGTGACCAGGGGAGTCCTTATCCTAGATAGATCATTCATCATCTTGGATCGCAACTCTACCCTTTTGTCTTCTAGTAGCTCATCATCCTCAGGCTCGGAATTGGTCACCCAAGGATCTTGGTGCTCACCCTCACTCTCAGAAGTGGTGATGTGAGTGGCATAGATCCCGTCACTATCGAAACTGGCCTCCGGTGACGTAGGAGCATATGCTTTGCCTTTCTTTTTTTCCTTCGGGAAGTTTGGTAGCCTTAGCCTTGGATGCATGTGCATCATCGTTGATTTTGATTGGCCCTCTTGCGGGGCGGCATGTCTCTACCAGCCACTTTTGGTCTAGCCATATCTATAAACACATAATAGAAAGTAAAGAATAGTTCAACAAAAATTACCGAGAATATACTGCAGACAGACTCATCAAAACGATCGGCGAGTCGCCGAATCACTTCGGCTAGCTAGATCGAGCTCGCCAAAAAGATTGTTAATTTTTTTTTAGAAAAATTGGCATGTCGGCGATGGGAGGGGCCTTTCGGCGAATCGTCGACAACATTCGGCGAGCACTGACTTTCGGTGAGTCGCTGAGTGCACTAGGCGAACTCAGGTTTCTTGCCAAAAGTTATAGAACCTAAACTCAATGAAAGCATGAAATTAAAAGTGATCAAGTGGGATTTGGCGAACTGCCGAGTGGTTCATCGAGCTCGACCCAGCTCGCAAAACTGCCTAACGTGCCTAATTTCAACTCCAACTTCCATAATCAGCCCCACAGCCCCCAGAAACAAAATTAAACCATGCACTTACTCAATTAAACCTAGACCCAAAAGAGCCATGCCCCGGGGTACTCAGACTTCTCTCGGTTTGGCCAAAATTAGCCATTTGACGACTTACACCCTTAGGAATGACGTCAAACGCTCCATCATCCAAAAAAATGCATTATTTAGCACAATTATAGGTTACTTAGACTTCACCCAACTAGACCCAACAACAATTAAGCACAACCCAACAAGAATTCGATCAATTTTAAGCATGAATTTTTGGGAAATCAATAATTAATCATTTTAGGCAAGATATTCAAATTAAATTCGGCAAATAAGCACATAATCATGGATTCAGAGAGGCCCATCACACATCACTAAGATCAACACAATAGCAATTGAGTAAAACCACTAAATATGAGTTCGAGGTTCGGAAAACCAACCTTTTATGCCGAATAATACTTTGAAAAGCTAGGAGGCAAAAAATCCAACTCCAAACACAGATTCCACGACTAGAAGCGGTAAAAATATGAAAATATAGAAAAATATAGTGCAGGTGTGAGTTTGGGAAGTTAAAAAGTGAGAGAATGTGAATGCGTTTGAAAGTTTAAACCTTTGGCCTTTAAAACCTTCCAGTTCTCGGCTTTTCAGTGACATTAGTCTTGCCCGCTGACCCACTCGCGCCGAGTGGGTCCCTACCTCGCCGAGTTTTACAGACTCCAACCTTGTAAATTCTTGAGTCCAACGGCGGTCCAAGTCGGGCTCACCGACCTCTTTGGCGAGTCACCGATTGGACATTTAGCTCACCAATCACCACTTTTCAAACACATTTCACTTTTTTACCTGTACAATCAACACACCATTATTTCAAAATAAAAAAGATAGAAAATAAAAAATTGGGTTGCCTCCCAAGCAACGCCTTAGTTAGCTTCGTGGCACGATGCAAGTCCTCACTCAAACTTCATTCTTGAGGTTGGCCATAGTATCACTAGGCAACCCCCTTGTTGTCTCGAGTTTAAATGAGACGAAATCTGACCCATTTGGGTCTCCAACTACTTGATAGAGACGGAGTGAGAAGTAACCGTCTGGCTAAGGGTCGATACATCTTCCTTCATTTCTTTCAAAATTTTATTGGATGCTTCAACCTTGTTGAGAATACGAGAGAGCATATCCTCAGAACGGCCACCCTCAGACTCTTTAGGCTTTTGACGCTCGTGGGGAGGAACATACCTATCCTTCTCCCCATCTCTTTTATCATTGTCTCTACAACCTTCATCCCTATTACAAACTTGGTTACCACCCTGCCTTGGGTAGTTTGCACGATAATCACCTCCTTGGTTGGCTAGGAAGTTCACCTCTTCGTTGTACAATGCTTCAAACTTGGCCTCATCGGGGTTTACACACCCAACACCCACAACATTGACACTTCTAGAACCAGCTCCCATGATATTTTTGGTCATTTTTGGACAAATTGTCAAGTTGGGTCATGATATTTTCCATGTTCTGGTCCCTCTCTTGATCTTTGTCAAGCTGCTTCTTGGTCAATTTAAAAGTGAGATAAGAGACTTGATCCTCACGGGTGTACCATGCCCGATTAATTGTGGTCATACCATCTAAAAGCTAGGTTGCTATAATGTAAGGTTGTTGCATCAAACCTCCTAGAGAGAGTTGGTCAGCTACACCCTTGCTCACTGAATCAAGGCTTCGGTAAAAATGTTGCAGCAAAACATTGTCGGGCTACCCATGAGTTGGGCATTGCAGCACCAACTTCTTAAATCTTAGTCAAGTCTCATGAATTGGCTCACCCTCTAAATGCTTGAAGCTTTGGATGATGTTCCTAAGTGTTATCATCTTTGAAGGAGGAAAAAATCGCACTTGAAATGCGGTAACAAGCTCTTCCCACGAAGTGATGGAGTCTCTTGGCAATTTAGCCAACCACTTACATGCTTCTCCATTAAGGAAAATGAGAACAACCTCAACCGGACCGACTCTTGGGAAATGTTCTTGAAGGAGAACGACCCGCAAACATCAACGAAGTTTCTTGTGTGCTCATGGGGATCCTAATGAGCTAATCCACCAAACAACCCCTTCAATTGCAAAAGCTGCAATATGGTGCTTGTAATATGTAACACATTATTCCCTTTGGCCGGAGGTAAGAGAATGACACCAATTCCACCCATTAGATGAGGATCATTAGCATTCAGCTCATTGACATCGTTGAGGTTGTCGAAGTCATCTTGGTGGCCCACTTGGCTACCATTGCTGTCGTTGACACTCATTTCCTCTGCTTAAAATAGCAACACACAAAAAAACTAAAAATAAGTAGATTCAACAAAATTCAACTTCACCAAAAGAATCTCAAACAACACCACTCCCTGGCAGCGACACCATTTTGATTAATGTTTTAAGGACACTTCTTCCAATTCTAAGTGTCAATAATCGCTTGTCAGTATATAACCCAATTAAATGAGTTGGGTTCGAACCCCACATGGAGTGATACGTGTTTAAGATTTAATATGTAAGTACGAATATGTTCGAATCAGTCATAAGAATAGACATTACCGAATAAAAACATCATTCAAATCAGGGGTTGACACTAATGTCAAATGAGGGGTTTTTGGTTTGAAATTATCAACTACAATAGCAACAAATAATATGAAATAACAATAATGAGGCGGGTTATTAGGATGTGATTCGATTACAGGCTATTGTAGACAAATGGGTAGTTGCAACTATTAAAGAACGACTAGAAATCAGTGAGTAAGCTAGACTATAGAGGGGATAAGCTTTCTCTCAAACAATTTACCCCGAATCAAGTTGATTTCTCTTGAACATCAACAAGCATGCAAAATAAGAACAACCCACGCCTTAGTCCATTCACTCTCTCGAGTTGAATGTGTGGAAAAAGGGTTCGGGGTTCACTCTCTCGAGCTGAACCCAGGCCAACCCAATACCCATAGACCATCAATCAAATACCTTTGTTCTAAAACCTCTCTCTCTCTCGCAAGCCAAGAACACAAATGTGGAATCACATTGGCAACTGCAATTCCTAAATTAACTTACAATAAATGAACTCACTCACTTTTAAATAACAATTACACTAACAATTAGCAACACCCATTAGCTAAATCAGCCCATAATCACATAATCACACCCCAAGAATTGGGGTTTTAGCTAGACATCATAAAAAGATAAAAATCGTTACCGAATTGTGTTTCCATCAACTGGGTAAGATTGATTTCGTCTTTACAAAGGTCCAAATTGAAGAATCTCAAAGACCCACTTCTAATTTCTCAAAAATGAAAAACTTCAATTCTTCAAAGCTAAGGAAAACTTGTCTCTAAGTTCAAAACTCAACAAAAACTCCAAAATTATGAAATCAGATAAAATTTTGACAGTAAAATAAATGTTCAAAAATTCATTTATAGTCTCTAAAAATGTGCTGTGAAGAACCACTCGGCGCAGTAAGTCGGGATCACTGATCCACCCAGTGATCCACCCTTTGGTCAATTCCATCGCCATTCTGCCTTAGCCTTCAGCATCCTGAAGGTCTATAACTTTGGGCGATCTAACACTGCATCGCGAAACCACTCGACGATTCGCCGACTGCATCTTTCTCTCACCAACTTGATTCTATCCTTCAGGGCTTGGCATATTGGAACTTTAGGTGGTCAACGTGGCCACTCGGTGACTCACCAAATGGACTTGGCGATCACCATGTTCTCTTTTCTTCATTCTTTCAGCTGCTTTGTTCCGTTTTGCAACTTAGTGTCCTTGCTTTGCTCCTCAAATTCATAATCCTGAAAATTAAAAAAATTACTTCAGTTGTTGAAACAAAATAAGCATTTGAAGACACTAAACCTATACAAATAAAACCCTAAATGAGTCCAAATCTCGGACTCATCAATCACTTTGTTTATGGCTGATTTTATAATCTGTAGATTATGTTACTCTTCACATTTTAGTATGTTTGATGTCTCTTATTTATAGTGTTCTTTCTTATCCTTTTTTTTTTTTTTCGTTTCTGTTGCTTATTTCCCATTTTTGGTGATTTTACTATACTTATTATTCTATGCATATTTTTTGTGAATAAGTTCTATTGTTTACGGTGGAAGATAAGATGAGCATATAATAATATTTGTCGATTTAAGTTTAAGTTTGATGAAGACACGAGGAAAGAATCCCCTCCATAACTATTTTGTCCATTAATCTTCAGTGGTATAGTGTGGATGTTGGCCATGTCTATAAATTAAATATTAGAGGTTAGGATCATCTTCCTTGGTACTTCTTGATGCTTATCGTGACCAACGATACTAACTACGGTTCGAGTGTCTACGATCGTCGATAATATAGTAACCCAACCGAGGGTTTGGATCGTATATGAAGGGAGCGGTTTTGAGAATTGATAGAAAAATAAAATCTAGTTCTAACTAGTCGTAGCTAAAGAAATTAATGATTAAAAATATTGTAAATCAAAAAAAGGGGGGACACAAAAGTGTCAAATATTGATTTGGGGGTTTTGTCACATGTAACTAAAAACAACAAGATTAATGAGAAAATCAAGTATGGGGACGAGTTCTTGGGGTGTGACCGCAATACAAGTTGAGATAAATTGTTGGGTACATGCTTTTGATAGAAAATTTGCAAGATAATAGTGACTAGGCTAAGCTTTAGATGGAAAAAAGTTCCCTCTCGGGCAACTTACCCCGTTTCAAATGCGTTCCTCTCGGATACCCATTTGCCGCATGAAGACCAGCTTACGCGTTACCCCACTTACTCTCTCGAGCTGAGTGCTAGGATATGGGACTAGGGCTCACCCTCTCGGGCTGAACCTCATGTCGACCCACTCCTTAGGCCATCAGTTTAGTGGTCTTGGTTTCGCGACCTCCCTCTCGGGCAAGCCAAAAACACATGAGTGACTTTGTATTTGCAACTACAAACCCATTAACTTAAACCACAATCACTAGGTGAAATCACCATTAAAATACATCTAACCTACCAGCAAGCAAGACCTATTAATAATATCAACACATATTTGCTAAATCACGCTCCAAGAATGGGGTTTTTAGCCACACATCAAGATATAGAAATTTATACCTTCAATGATGTTGAAATCAAATGGGTATAGAGAAATAAGTCTTGATTTGAGAAAAGAAACCCTTACAAACTTGAGAGTAAAATTAAAATAATACTAAATCCAAGATCTGATAATAAAAATATGATACTAAAATCTGATACTAAGCTATAACTCTCAACGAGTATTTATAATTTTCAAAAATATGTGTTGTGGTGGATCACTCGGCGACATTAGTCGGAATCGCCGATCAACTCGGTGATTCTCCCTCTAGTGTAGTTCATCGCCATCTTGCACCATCCTTCGGCATCATTGTGGTCTGTGTCATTAAGCGACATAGTACTGCTTCGCGGAACTATTCGGCGACACGCTGACTGCTTCTTCTTTTTGCTGACTTGATCCTTTCCTTCAGGGCTCAGCACACTGAAACAAAAGGCGAGGTGAGACCCTTCGGCGATTCGCCAAGTGAACTCGGCGGTCGTCATACCTTTATTTTCTTGTTCTTTTCAGCCTTTTCGTTCCTTTTTCCACCTAAGTGTCCATGCTTCCACTAAAACTTCAAATACCTGAAACTTAAGCATTTTCATCAGATATTGAGATAAAATAAGTATTTGAGGAGACTATTCTTATTAAAATAAAGCCCTAAATGAGTCCAATCTGTGTACCCATCAACACCCCCAACTTAAAATTTTGCTTGTCCTCAATCAAACTCAAGTTCAATTGTTCAAAAAGAATGTCTAAATTAGTGTTACACAAGGCTCAATCATGAATTTACACAACAAGACTTCAAACTACTTATGCAAAGATTAAACTGTGTACTCAAAGATTCAAGTTATGACACATCAATATCAAAGATTCTTATGTTCACAATACTTTCTACTAATGTATGTTCAAGCTCAACGAAAGTGTCTAAATGCCCTCACACAAAAATGATTCCATATTCCCACATAGATGCTACTCAATTTAAGACCAGGAATCAGATGCAACGCTCACACTCAAAAAGAGGAACACAATGCATGTTTTCACCTATATGTTTGCCCTTATTTTCCAATCGACTTTTGGTTCGGCTTACTCAAGATCAAAAAGGTCTTTTCAAGGCTTGTAATGGGGCTGAGTGTAAATGTATGGTCATTTAGGCTCAATGAGTTCTTCATCCTCGTGATATGTGGTATTCTCAAGACATCCCCTTCTCTTCCTTAATCAATTCTTTTTCTAGTGCTTCTAAGTCATCTTTTTATTCATCTCCCTGGATTGCTTAGAAACCCAATTTCTTCTGTACTTTTATTTCACAACTTTTTTTATTTTTTATTTTTTATTTTTTTTTATATGGAGGGTTTTCATTTTTCTGCAACACCATGGGTTAAGGGCGACTTTTTCTTGCACTTCTTGACTTCTCCTTTTCCTTTTCAACACACCCCCAACTTAGGATTTTGGCCTAAGTTGGCTATTTACTAAATCACAACTCTAAAGGAATATAGGTAGTGGGTTAAATAAGGTCCAGGGTTCATCAAGATTCTTCCAAAGAAAGGTAAGGCTCAATAGGTGTTCAAAAGAGTTTCACACGCTCACGGGTAGTCCACAAAAGAGGTATATTTCAAATTGGCTCATGCTCTTCAAAAGTTGCCTAAGATCATCTCAAGAGTACACCTTACTAAATCAATCAGACTAACGGGGAAAATTCTAGGTTTTTTCATGCATGGTTCAGAGTAAGCTCATCACACAAGGCATCGACACTTAAGTCAAACAAGACTACACATTTTCGCTAGTGTGCAACAATCATTACAAGAGAATCAATTCGATAAATGGCTAATCACAACAAGATGCAAACAATTCAAATATTGTCTATGTAACTTCATTTGGTTTCGTCGTAGCCGCACATTCGTGTTAGTTCTATTAAGAACACTTTTCATGTCATTAGTATTGATTGGAATTGAGACTTCAATTTTACAAAAGAACAACCACTTTCAACACAAGCGGTGAAGAAGATTTTCAAAAAATAATATTTTTTGGAATGGTCAAAATTATTTTTTGTAATTTAAAACGAAAAGGATCCATGAGCTCAATCATCCACGAAAACAGTATAAAACAATTTAAAACTGAACAACCCAAATATACACAAAACACGAAATCACAAATTGCACACAAAAGGTGAGCCTTACCCCACCATAAATAAATGCGTTTGACCTCAAATGCAAATGATGAATATCCAACAATGAAAATAAAGAAAAATAGAGAGGGAGGCAAAAAGTTGATCTTGGCTATGCGATTGCTCTATCTGTCAGGGTGGCATGGTTCTTCTGCAACTTTTGGGTGTAGACCTTCCAGAATGTTAGCATTAAAAAGAAGGCGAGGTGGGGACGTTAAGCGAGTCGTTAAGTAATTCAGCAAGCTGTCCACAACATCGCTAAACAACCCAACATACCTATTTTCAATCCGCTTTCTCGAATGCTTCACAACCACCTTGTTTCAGCTTTACTCAAGTACCGTCCAAGTCCTATGTACTCGGCGATATCAATCTAAATTGCCGAACCAGTTGACATGTCGCCGAGCAATCACCCGTTTCGTCGAGTTTTACAGAACTTTCCAGTAAACATAGGAGTTCAAACGGTGGTCACCATCAAGATCGCCGACAGATTTGGTGATGAGCTAATAAGTTCACATGCTCGCCGAGTTTTATAGGCTTTAACTTTGGAAATAATTGGAATCAAACGGCGGATAAGGTCGAGTTCGTCGACCTCTTCGACGACTCGCCATTTGGATTTGTTGCTTGTCACCCTGCACTTTTCGAGCGCTTTTCACATTTCAACCTATACCACAACACATCATTATTTTACCAATATGTAAATATAAAATATTAATGGGTTTTGGGTTGCCTTCCAAACAACTCCTTAGTTAGCGTCGCGGCACGATGTAAGTCAACAACTATTCTTCATTTTCGGAGTCGCCCATGTTGTAATTAGACGAGTCCTCAACGAATGGTGGGTAATGACCTGATATAAAATGGCCAATTTAAGCATCCTACAGCTGAATAGTCATGGAATGAGAGGCAGATGCTTCGTTTAGCATTTCGATGTTCTCCTTCAGCTCATTCAACATCTTCTCATGTGCCTCAATTTTTTGTTGAATGAGCGACAAAGCTTCATCATCCTACACACCTCCCTGCTTCTTCCTATGTTTACACTTTCGAAGGGAGGAGTGCTTTTTCTTTTCCATTGGCTTGTACTTCCAATTTTGTGACTCGGGTGGATAGAACATCCAACTGGGTGACTAGTGCATCCCACTCCTGCTTTCTTTTTTCTTCTTGATTGGCTTCTACCATGCCATCAAGAAGTTTTGCCACAATTTAATAGGGCTGGTGTAACATACCTCCCTCACAGAGTTGATCAACTATACTTCTATTCTTGTGTCCTAGATCCCTATAGAAGCATTCCAGTAGCCCCTTGTCTGTCATCCCGTGAGATGGGAATGGTTGCATAACCGTTTGAAACTTTAGCCACATTTCCTGAATTGTTTCATCCCCTACCTGTTTAAATGTCAGGAGGTTATCCCCGAGGTTTAATAGTTTCAGAAGGTGGTGATCCGTATGATATCCATAATGATTTTCCATCCCTACTTCCTGTTATGATATTCAAACTAGCAAAACAAAACTACAATTTAAGTTAGTAAAACTAAAACTAGGAAGAATAAAACATTTTGCTTAATCTAAAAATTCTCAAATAACACCACTCCACGGCAGCGGCGCCATTTTGATGCTTATCGTGACCAATGACACTAACTACGGTTCGAGTTTCTACAATCATCGATAATATAGTAACCCAACCGAGGGTTGGGATCGTGTCCCAGGGGAGTGGTTTTGAGAATTGATAGAAAAATAAAATCTAGTTCTAACTAGTCGTAGCTAAAGAAATTAACGATTAAAAATATTGTAAATCAAAAAAAGGGGAGACACAAAAGTGTCAAATATCGATTTGGGGTTTTTGTCACAAGTAACTAAAAACAACAAAATTAATGAGAAAATCAAGTATGGGGACGAGTTCTTGGGGTGTGACCGCAATACAAGTTGAGATAAATAGTTGGGTACATGCTTTCGATAGAAAATTTGCAAGATAATAGTGAATAGGCTGAGCTTTAGATGGAAAAAAGTTCCCTCTCGGGCAACTTACCCCGTTTCAAATGCGTTCCTCTCGGACACCCGTTTGCCGCATGAAGACCAGCCTACGCGTTACCCCACTTACTCTCTCGAGCTGAGTGCTAGGATATGGGACTAGGTCTCACCCTCTCGGGCTGAACCTCATGTCGACCCACTCCTTAGGCCATCAGTTTAGTGGTCTTGGTTTCGCGACCTCCCTCTCGGGCAAGCCAAAAACACATGAGTGACTTTGTATTTGCAACTACAAACCCATTAACTTAAACCACAATCACTAGGTGAAATCACCATTAAAATACATCTAACCTACCAGCAAGCAAGACCCAACAATAATATCAACACATATTTGCTAAATCACACCCCAAGAATGGGGGTTTTTAGCCACAAATCAAGAGATAGAAATTTATACCTTCAATGATGTTGAAATCAAATGGGTATAGAGAAATAAGTCTTGATTTGAGCAAATAAGGAAAAATCCAAGAGACCCACTTCCATATTGAAAGAGGTGAAATCATTTTCTTCTTCAAGTCTTCAAACCCTTACAAACTTGAGAGTAAAATAAAAATAGTACTAAATCCAAGATCTGATAATAAAAATAAGATACTAAAATATGATACTAAGCTATAACTCTCAACGAAGATTTATAGTTTTCAAAAATATGTGATGTGGCAGATCAGTCGACGACATTAGTCGGAATCGCCGAACAACTCAGCGATTCGCCCTCTAGTGTAGTTCATCGCCATCTTGCACCATCCTTCAACATCGCCGTGTTGTGTGTCATTGGGTGACATAGTACTGCTTCGTGGAACTATTCGGCGACATGCCGACTGCTCCCTTTTTCCGCCGACTTAATCCTTTCCTTTAGGGCTCAGCACACTAGAACAAAAGGCGAAGTGAGACATTTCGGCGATTCGCTAAGTGAACTCGGCGGTCCTTAGGCATTCATTTTCTTGTTCTTTTCAACCTTTTCGTTCCGTTTTGCGCCTAAGTGTCCATGCTTCTACTAAAACTTCAAATACATGAATCCTAAGTATTTTCATCAGATATTGAGATAAAATAAGCATTTGAGGACACTATTCTTATTAAAATAAAGCCTTAAATGAGTCTAATCTGTGGACTCATCACTTCTACAAAGATTCTTTTATTTATTTATTAATTTTAATTTATTCTTATACTATATATTATTTTTGAAATTTCAGGTAAATTATTTTTATCCATGAAGGCATGAATCATTTTTTTTCCTCAAAGGCCAAGGGCTTTATGGCAAGAATCGTTTTTGTACATTATCATTCAAGAATGTTTTTATTGCTTCAACATTGTATATGTTTTATTTTCTTCACAAAAGTGAATTTAATTCTTGTGCTCTTATGTAAAGTTGTTAATAATAAAATTAATTTCGAGTATTCAAAAATTTCCCATTTTTTGTTTATGTTTACCTTTTAGAAGAATTTAGAAATATTAACTAACATAAAAAAAGTTAAAGGAATATAAATTTATAAATATAAATACTTTGAGTTCAATTTATTTGAACACTTTATATATTTTTTACGTAATTGATGCAATGGATCTCTCAATATATTCATTTTATATAAATAAAATAGGTAGTTTATATATTATATTGTAGCTACCACAAGAGTTAGCAGCGGTTCATCCAGTATTTCATGTCTCTATGTTGAAGAAGTGATGGGTGATCCTTCATTGATTATACCAACGGAAGATATTGAGATCAAGAATAGCTTATCCTATGAAGAGATTCCTATTCAGATTCAAGATCTCCAAGTTCGCAAGTTGAGGACAAAAGAGGTAGCATCAGTCAAAGTTCTTTGGAGGAATCAGTTCGTTAAGGAAGTTACTTTGGAAGATGAGGAGGATATGAAGAAGAGATATCCACATCTCTTCGAATCCGGGGAAATTCCTATTCAAGGTTCTAATTTTCTTCTTAGTACTCTTTAAATTTATAAGTTGGCATGTTGTAATTGCATTGCTTGTGGGGTGTTTGAGCTGAAATTTTGATGTTACACCCTTAGCCTAGTAAGAGTAAACTCATTCGAGGACGAATGTTCCCAAGGAGGAGATATTGTAACATCCCGCAAATCGAATTAACTAGGAAGAAGTTAAGAATTGGAATTAGTCATTTTTGGAAAGATTTGAAATCTGGAAATTTCATCAAGTTAGAATAAGTTGAGTTTTGATCAACTTCAAACGGCCATAACTCCTAGCTCATGATAAGTTAGGTGTACTCCCAGATATGGTAGGAAATCTCTTGGAATAATCTTTCCAACTCCACCGAGTTTGCGTAATTTTGAGTTCGTATGAGTGAGATATTCCCTTTGGAAGTTGGACTATTTGGTTAAGGAAATTCCAATCCAGATTTTTAAAGGGTATTTCAGTCTTTTCCTTGCGCTATTATTTTAATCCATTTTTAGGAGTTTAATATGGGTCAAATCAGATTTTAGTCAGTTTAGAAAATTGGAAATTTACGCTAGGGCTTGGAGAAAGGAGAAAAGAGGAGAAAGAAAAAAAAAAGGCCAAGATTCGTCAAGATCGTTCAATCCAGTTGTGGATTTCGCCAAGGATTTAGTCCTACAAGGTATGTAAGGCTTTCATAACGTTGGGTTCTCTCACCCACGTGTCAAATATGTTTATTTCAACGTGGATTCGTCCTAAAAGAGTTTGAAAGTTGATGTTCTTGATATCTATTCTTGATTTTGATGTCGTTCTAGAATTGGGCAAATATTGTGAGGTTTCTAAGATCGTTATGTCAAATTATACAGTCATTTTGGGTTAGCTTCTTAGGTACATTTTCTGGGTATCTGTATCTAAAAATAATTTAGGAAAAAGAACCGAGTTTGGGCTAATTGGAGCTGGAAAACGACGAAGAAATTTCGTCGGGCAAAACTAGGCAGTGCCTCCGTGTCGCGAACTTGCTCCCCAGACTTGGGAAAACTGGTTTCGCGTCCCAGAGCGGTCACTAACTGTTTTGCCTCAAAAGTTGTTTCCAAACCAAAAATTTAAATGCTTTTCCGCGTAGCGGGCCCACCCTCAGATATTGATTTTTTAAAATATTTTCTCATGTTTAGCTATCTAAAAATACTCCTAAACATCATGAGATCTTTCCTATCAAAAATCACCAATCCTTGAATCCATAATTCAATTCAAGGAAAGTTACGAGTCAAGTCAAGAAGTCAAGAGTTAAATCAAAAGTGTTCTTAAAGTTTTCAAAAGTCTTTCGCAAACGTTTTAACTTTGTTTTAAGAGTTAAAAGTTCAAGTTAAGCAAAGAGTAAAGATTTGAAGTTCATTTCTTCAAAGAAGTATATGAGAACTAAGTATTCCCAAGAAGTTTAAAATATTTTCACATTTGAGAAAGAAAGGGAACATCGATTCCAAGAGAGCTTTTAAGCTAAGTTTTGATTAATTATCTCAAACCAAAGAAAGAGTTTTGTTTTTACAAATACATGAGCTAAGTATATTTTGGGAGTAGTATTGAGCACCGATATGGGGATGCGAGTTCATATTAACTCAAGTCTCCATAAACCATGTAGCCATCATGGGTAGTAAAGGATCATACTTTTTAGATGACTGCTTACGATGCTTTTAGCATAAGCTAGTGGATCTACTAAGTTAAGTAGTTCTATATGACGGCAAAGTATAAGACAGTTCTGGCAGCGTGGGCAAGACGCTGTATCATCACTTAGGCTCATAGTGGTGGTTGTCGATTAGAGAAACTCCCACATAAACTATATTACTTTATTACATGAGTAAAGTTAAGTTTGTTATTGCATTTTATTTAACAAACTAAGTTGTTTTACACTGTTTTACAAGCTTTATATATATTGCGTGTGTTTTATTGCTTTATATTGAGTTAAGTTATTCAGGAGTTGAGTAAAGCCAAGATAAATGTTCATTTCGAATTCTTTTCAAGCCTATATCTTGTTTTAGCATTCCACTTCGCATACTCGTACATTCCATGTACTGATGCCAGTTGGCCTGCATCTTATTATGATGCAGACGCAGGTAACCAGGATCAACATCCAGCGCCTCATTGATCCATTTGAGCACTCATAATCTGTGGGTGAGCCTCCTTGTATTCCGGAGGACTCCTTTTACTTTGCTTTTAGTACTTCATTGTTAGGATGATCGGGGGTCTTGTCCCGATATCTCTATTTGTTTTAGAGGCTTCATAGACAATCAAACAATTTTTAGTTTAATTGTCTTTTCATTATCATTTCATAAGTTAAGACTTGAGTTGCCATTTTGGCCAAGTTGAATGTTTGACTTTTTAAGTATTCTAAGTATTTTGTTATTCAAGTCAGTATAGTGCTTTTAATCATTATAAATATGCATATAGTATTCCACTAAGTAAGTAATCCAGGCCAAGGGTTCGCTATTGGAGCCAACAATAGTTCTCGAGTGCTAACCATGTTTGAGGTGTAGAGTCGGGGCGTGACAAACTTGGTATCAGAGCACAGAGTTCAAGAGTCCTAATGAGTCTATGAATCCATGTCTGTAGAGTCCTAATTATCGATGTGAAGTGCGCCACATCTATAATTAGGAGTGTAACACCCCTAAATATTAACCAAGAGTCGCATGTCGATTTACCGTTGCTTAATTACTACAATATGTTTTATTCACATTTTGGGAACTTGAAGTTTTGTGATAATTGAAAACTTGCTTAACATAAATTGTGATCGTAATTTAAGGTATTGTGTTGGGGTATTTTTGTAATATTCTAATTAGAATTATGTATAACTTTAAAAGGAGGTGGGAGATACATATATAGGTGTATATATACACATAGGAATCTCGTGAGTTATTGGCTTATATTATTTCAGAAGGGTCGCTACAAGGAGGCTGCAACACTTAGGAAATTTCTCAGTTCTTTCACACTCATTTCATGCGTTAGAGTTTAATCTCTAAAAAGTTCCTTCTAATTCGTACTTGCGTGTGTTTTCAAATAATCATGCCTCCACGAAGAGCTGTTAGAGGTCGTCCTGCTAGGCGTAGTGTTGAGGAGCAAGGGGTACCAAATGCCCCTAAAGTGCAACGAGAAGTTACTAATGTTGAGTTCCGTGAGGCTATCCGGATGTTGAGCCAAGCTGTGACTAACCAGTTTAGGCAACAAAGGGGAGCTCGACAAGAAGAGGCTGACACTTCAAGGATTCGTGAGTTCTTGAGAATGAATCCTCCAAGTTTTATTGGTTCGAGCACTACTGAAGATCCGGAGAACTTTATCGAGGAAATGAAAAAGGTATTTGATGTGAGGCATGTTGCTGATACTGAGAGAGTTGAGCTAGCTATATATCAACTGAAGAATGTTGCTAGGACATGGTTTGACCTAGTGGAAAGGGGGTAGAGCTGAGGATGCACCACCTACGAGTTGGGCCTGTTTTGGGGAAGCTTTCTTGGGGCATTTCTTTCCCCAAGAATTGAAAGAGGCTAAGGTACGTGAATTTCTTACTCTTAAGCAGGATTCTCTAAGTGTCCATGAGTATGGGTTGAAGTTCACCCAACTATCCCGTTATGCTCCGGAGATGGTTTTGGACATGAGGAGTAGAATGAGCTTGTTTGTTGTTGGGCTGTCTCATCTGTCGAGTAAGGAAGGTAGGGCTCCGTTGCTAATCGGGGACATGGACATATCAAGGTTGATAGTCTATGTGCAATACGTTGATGAAGAGAAACTGAGGGACATGGAAGAGTTCAGAAGTAAGAAAGCAAAGACAGGGAATGAGTCCGGGTAGGAGAAATGTAATGTGAACCGTTCGTCCTTTCAGCAAATGCAAAACGGACCTGCTCGATCATCTGCTAGTGCACCTGCACCCAGAAACAAATGGGAGTATAATGGTCAGAATTCACAGAACTTCAGAGCTAGACATGCGCAGTCTCAGGGTAGTGTGGCACAAGGAGGTAACTGGGCTCCTGCATGTGCTAGGTGTGATAGAATCCACCCAGGTAAGTGTCGTGATGGCCAGTCAGGTTGCTTCAAGGGTGGGCAAGAAGGTCACTTCATGAAAGAGTGTCATAAGAACATGCAATGTAGTGTAAATAAGGGCAATAGAGCCCAATCTTCATCAGTTGCCCTAACAGAAATGACTGCACCTAGAGGAGCTACTTCCGGTACTGGAGGAGGAGCAAACTGCCTCTATGCGATCACTAGTCACCAAGAGCAAGAGAACTCTCCAGATGTTGTCACTGGTATGACCAAAGTCTTTACTTTTGATGGTTATGCTTTGCTAGACCCAGGAACAAGTTTATATTTTGTAACCCCTTATGTTGCAAATAAGTTTGATGTTCTTCCTGAGAAACTTCGTGAACCTTTCAGTGTTTCTACATTTGTTGGGGAGTCTATTCTAGCAGAAAGAGTCTATCATGGTTATCCCGTTTCCATCAATCACAAGAACATCATGGCTGATTTAGTTTAGTTAAACATGGTAGATTTTGACGTCATTCTAGGTATGAAATGGATTCATGCATGTTATGCATCAATAGATTGTAGAACTCGAGTTGTCAAGTTCCAAATTCCTAATGAGCCAGTCATAGAGTGGAGTAGTAGTTCAGCAGTGCCTAAAGGTCGTTTGATTTCATACCTTAAGGCAAGAAAGTTAGTTTATGAGGGTTGTATCTATCACTTCGTCTGATTTAATGACTATAGTGTTGAGATACCTTCCATTCAGTCAGTTCCTATAGTAAAAGAGTTTCCAGAAGTCTTTACAAATGATCTACCCTGATTTCCTCCTGAGAGAGAGATAGACTTCGGCATAGACATTAATCAGATACTCGTCTTATCTCTATTCAGCCATATAGAATGGCACCAACAGAGTTGAAAGAGTTAAAAGAACAGTTCAAAGATCTCCTGGATAATGGTTTCATTCGACCAAGTGTCTCACCTTGGGGCGCTCCGGTCTTATTTGTGAGAAAAAAAGATAGTTCCCTTAGGATGTGTATAGATTATCGTCAGTTGAATAAGGTTACCATCAAGAACAAGTATCCTTTTCCGAGAATTGATGATCTTTTCGATGAACTTCAGAGTGCTTCATGTTTCTTAAAAATAGACCTCAGATCAGGTTACCATCAGTTGAAAGTAAGGGAATGTGATATTCGAAAGACAACATTCAGGACCCGTTATGGTCATTATGAGTTTCTGGTCATGTCGTTTGGTTTAACTAATGCACCAACAATGTTCATGGACCTTATGAATAGAGTTTTCAAACCTTATTTAGATATGTTTGTTATCGTCTTCATTGATGACATACTAATCTATTCGAGGAATGCAGAAGATCATGTTAGACATCTCAGAATAGTTCTTCAGACTTTAAAGGATAAGGAGTTGTATGCCAAGTTATCTAAGTGTGAGTTTTGGCTTGAGTCTATGACATTATTGGACCACATAGTTTCTGGTGATGGAATTAGAGTTGATACCCAAAAGATAGAGGCAGTGCAGAATTAGCCTAGACCCACATCTCCGACTGATATTAAGAGTTTCTTGGGTTTGATTGGCTATTATAGAAGGTTCGTAGAGGGATTTTCATCTATTTCGTCTCCTTTGACCAAGTTCACTCAGAAAATAGTGAAGTTTCAATGGTCTGAAGCTTGTGAGAAAAACTTTCAGGAATTGAAAAAGAGGTTGAGTACTGCCCCAGTATTGATCTTACCAGAAGGTACTCAAGGTTTTGTTGTATATTGTGACATATATAGAGTTGGCTTGGGTTGTGTATTAATGCAAAATGGCAAGGTTATAACTTATGCCTCCAGACAGTTGAAAGTTCATGAGAAGAATTACCCAATCCATGACTTAGAGTTGGCTGTCGTAGTATTTTCTTTGAAGATATGACTACATTATTTGTATGGTGTTTGTGTGGATGTGTTCACCGATCACACGAGCCTTCAGTATGTGTTTACTCAGAAAGAGCTCAATCTTAGACAGAGGAGGTTGTTAGAATTACTCAAGGATTATGACATGAGTATTCTTTATCACCCAGGTAAGGCTAATGTTGTTGCTGATGCCTTAAGCAGATTGTCTATGGGTAGTACCGCCCATGTTGAGGAAGAAAAGAGAGAGTTAGCAAAAGATGTGCACATACTTGCACGCTTAGGAGTTTGCTTAATGAATTCCACAGAAGGAGGAGTAGTGGTGATGAATGGGGCTGAATCATCATTAGTGTCAGAAGTAAAAGGCAAGCAAGACGAAGACCCTATTTTTCTTGAATTTAAGGCAAATGTTCATAAGCAAAAAGTAATGGCTTTTGAACAAGGGGGAGATGGTGTGTTGAGGTATCAAGGTAGTTTGTGTGTACCAATAGTGGATGGACTCCAAGAGAGGATCATGGAGGATATTCATAGCTCCAAATATTCCATTTATCCGGGTTCCACAAAGATGTATCGCGACTTGAGAGAAATTTATTGGTGGAGTAGTATGAAGAAGGGCATTGCGGAATTTGTCGCTAAGTGTCCAAATTGCCAACAAGTTAAAGTAGAGCACCAAAGGCCTAGTGGTTTAGATCAGATTATAGAACTTCCAGAATGGAAGTGGGAGATGATTAATATATATTTCATCACAGGACTGCCAAAGTCTCGCATGCAACATGATTCTATTTGGGTGATTATTGATAGAATGACAAAATCAACCCATTTTTTGCCGGTAAAGACTACCCATTCAGCAGAAGATTATGCCAGGTTATATATTCAGAAGGTGGTAAGACTTCATGGAGTCGCAGTCTCCATTATTTTAGATAAAGGTGCATAATTTACTGCACAATTCTGGAAATCTTTTCAAAAAGGCCTGGGTTCAAAAGTGAACTTAAGTACTGCATTTCATCCTCAGATAGATGGGAAAGCAGAGCGCACTTTTCATATATTAGAATATATGTTGAGGGCTTGTGTGATTGATTTCAAAGGTAATTGGGATGATCATCTACCCCTTATTGAATTTGCTTACAATAATAGTTACCACTCTAGCATCCAGATGGCTCCATATGAAGCTCTATATGGGAGAAGATGCAGATCTCCTACTGGATGGTTTGAAGTTGGTGAAGCTGGGTTGATAGGACTAGATTTAGTTTATCAAGCTATGGAGAAGGAGAAATTGATTCAAGAGAGGTTGAAAATGGCACAGAGTCGTCAGAAATCCTACACTGATGTTAGGAGAAGGGAGTTAGAGTTTGAAGTAGATAATTGGGTATACTTGAAAGTTTCACCCATGAAGGGTGTTATGAGGTTTGGTAAGAAGAGGAAGCTTAGTCCCCGGGATGCTTGTCCTTACATAATTTCCAAGAGGATTGGCAAAGTAGCTTATGAGTTGGAGCTACCACAAGAGTAAGCAGCGGTTCATCCGGTATTTTATTTCTCTATGTTGAAGAAGTGCATGGGCGATCCTTCATTGATTATACCAACTGAATATATTGGGATCAAGGATAGCTTATCCTATGAAGAGATTCTTGTTCAGATTCTAGATTGCCAAGTTCGCAAGTTGAGGACAAAAGAGGTAGCATCAACCAAAGTTCTATGGAGGAATTAGTTCATTGAGGAAGCTGCTTGGGAAGCTGAGGAGGATATGAAGAAGAGATATCCACATCTCTTCGAATACGGGGAAATTCCAGATCAAGGTACTAATTTTCTTCTTAGTACTCTTCAAATTTATAAGTTGGCATGTTGTAATTGCATTGCTTGTGGGGTGTTTGAGCTGAAATTTTGATGTTACACCCTTAATCTAGTAAGAGTAATCTCATTCGAGGATGAATGTTCCCAAGGGGGAGATATTGTAACATATCGCAAATCGAATTAACTAGGAAGAAGTTAAGAATTGGAATTAGTCATTTTTGGAAAGAATTGAAATCTGGAAATTTTGTTAAGTTAGAATAAGTTGAGTTTTGGTCAACTTCAAACGGCCATAACTCCAAGCTCAGGATTAGTTAGGTGTACTTCCAGATATGGTAGGAAAGCTCTTGAAATGATCTTTCCAACTCCGCATAGTTTGCATGATTTCGAGTTCGTATGAGTGAGATATTTCCTTTGGAAGTTGGGCTGTTTGGTTAAGGAAAGTCCAATCCGGATTTTTAAAGGGTATTTCAGTCTTTTCCTTGCCCTATTATTTTAATCCATTTTTAGGAGTTTAATATGGGTCAAATCAGATTTTAGTCAGTTTAGAAAATTGTAAATTTACACTAGGGCTTGGAGAAAGGAGAAAAGAGGAGAAAAGAGAAGAAAGGGCAAGATCCGTCAAGATCGTTTAATATAGTTGTGGATTTCGCCAAGGATGTAATCCTAATAGGTATGTGAGGCTTTCATAACGTTGGGTTCGTTTACCCACGTTCCAAACATGTTTATTTCAGTGTGGATTCGTCCTAAAAGAGTTTGGAAGTTGATGTTCTTGATATCTATTCTTGATTTTGATGTCGTTCTTGAATTGGGTTGATATTAAGAAGTTTCTGAGATCGTTACGTCAAATTACAGAGTTGTTTTGAGTTAGGTTCTTAGGTACATTTGCTGGGTATATGTATCTAAAAAGAATTTGGGAAAAATAACCGAGTTTGGGCGAATTGGAGCTGGAAAATGAAGAAGAAATTTCGTCGGGCAAAACTGGGCAGTGCCTCCGCGTCGTGGACCTGCTCCCTAGATTTGGGGAAAATGGTTTTGCGTCGCGGAGTGGTCACAGACCGTTCTGCCTCAAAAGTTGTTTTCGAACCAAAAATTTAAATGCTTCTCCGCATAGCGGACCCACCCTCAAATATTAATTTTTTTAAATCTTTTCTCATGTTTAGCTATCTAAAAACACTCCTAAACATCATGAGATCTTTCCTATCACAAATCACCAATCCTTGAATCCATAATTCAATTCAAGGAAAGTTAATAGTCAAGTTAAGAAGTCAAGAAGTCAAGAGTTAAGTCAAAAGAAGTTCTTAAAGTTTTCAAAAGTCTTTCGCAAACGTTTTAACTTTGTTTTAAGAGTTAAAGTTCAAGTTAAGCAAAGAGTAAAGATTTGAAGTTCATTTCTTCAAAGAAGTATATGAGAACTAAGTATTCCCAAGAAGTTTAAAATGTTTTCACATTTGAGAAAGAAAGGGAGCATCGATTCCAAGAGAGCTTTTAAGCTAAGTTTTGTGTAATTATCTCAAACCAAAGAAAGAGTTTTATTTTTACAAACACATGAGCTAAGTATATTTTGGGAGTAGTATTGAGCACCGATATGGGGATGCGAGTTCATATTAACTCAAGTCTCCATAAACCATGTAGCCATCATGGGTAGTAAAGGATCATACTTTTTAGATGACTCCTTAGGATGCTTTTAGCATAAGCTAGTGGATCCACTAAGTTAAGTAGTTCTATATGACGGCAAAGTATATGACAATTCTGGCAGCGTGGGCAAGACGATGTATCACCACTTAGGCTCATAGTGGTGGTTGTCGATTAGAGAAACTCCCACATAAACTATATTACTTTATTACATGAGTAAAATTATGTTTGTTATTGCATTTTCTTTAACAAACTAAGTTGTTTTACACTGTTTTACAAGCTTTATATATATTGCATGTGTTTTATTGCTTTATATTGAGTTAAGTTATTCAGGAGTTGAGTAAAGCCAAGGTAAGTGTTCCTTTCGAATTCTTTTCAAGCCTATATCTTGTTTTAGCATTCCACTTCGCATACTCGTACATTCTATGTACTGATGCCAGTTGGCCTGCATCTTATTATGATGCAGACGCAGGTAACCAGGATCAACATCCATCGCCTCGTTGATCCAGTTGAGCACTCAGAGTCTGTTGGTGAGTCTCCTTGCATTCTGGAGGACTCCTTTTACTTTACTTTCAGTATTTCATTGTGAGGATGATCGGAGGTCTTGTCCTGACATCCCTCTTTGTTTTAGAGGCTTAATAGACAGTCAAACAATTAGTAGTTCAGTTGTCTTTACATCCATTTTGGCCAAGTTGAATGTTTGACTTTTTAAGCCTTCTCAGTATTTTGTTATTCAAGTGAGTATAGTGCTTTTAATCATTATAAATATGGATATAGTCTTTCGCTGAGTAAGTAAGCCAGGCCAAGGGTTCGCTTGGGGCCAGCAATGGTTCTCGAGTGCCAGCCACGTCCGGGGTGTAGGCTCGGGGCGTGACACTTATCATTCTCATCACCCTCCTGATCAGATCCATCACTGCTGCCCGGACATAGAGGAAGAATTTTACTTTATTCAAAAAGAAAAGTTAGTTGGGCCTGAAGCGTTGTATACCTCTTGTTCTCTACCTCCTTTGCTGCCGCAATCTCCTCCTCTCTCTGTCTTATCTTTTTTTTTCTCTTTTTCTCTCTTCTTCTCTCTGTCGGCTACAACAGTAAGCTCGACATTAAGATAAGCTATCTTACCCTTCATTTTAGATATTGTCTCTCTATCCCCACCATCGAAGCTTGAGGATGATGAACCACAATACCAAGATTATAAATTTAATTTAAATACACATCAACAGAAGTTTAATTTTATAAATTTAAATTATATACCTCCTAATTATATAAATTTAATTTTATCGATCAACAAAAGTTTATCAATATCAAATTTAATATATAAATCTCATCGAATTGATCATCGATATTTCTTTAATTGATAATGTATTTCATCTCTAAAACACTAATATATAAGACTTGATTTGTTAAAATACTCGAGGAGTATATAATTAATCAACATATTTCATACCCTGATGAATTATCCTTTACATGTCATTGCCTACGATATGATCACTACACTTGACATCCATTCAAGATCGAACGTAATAATCTTGATAGAACTTGGTTTGTACAATAATTTACGAAGTTCTATTGTCTATTTCATAAAATGAGATAAGACATTGAAGGTTATATACATACAAATAATTATGTAAATATAAAATTTATAATTAATTGTTATCATGACATTTCTACTAGTATTATCTCGCATATCATACTCGAATGGATTATATGTTAGCTCTTCACCTCTACATCATTACATGAGATATTAAGTTCATGATTTGTCGACGGACTGATAAAATTTGTACATTACTCTAGAAATATAAGTATAATTATCTCCTAATTCATATCAACGTAGTTGCATACTCTAAATATGGATTATTCATGTTTTTGGTTTATTCCACGAATTCTAACTTTTTTATTTATAAAAGTATACAAAATTGTTACACTTTTTGAAACAATTAATTGTAGGTGTAAAATGAAAATTTAGTATTATGCTAGCAAAATTATGATTAATAGGAACATTTTAAACAAACCGATCCCCGGATGTCACTTTTATTAAAAGTACTTAGATGAAATAAAAATGTATTTTATATTAATTTATTTTTTAACTTATATAAAACCGTCATCCGGAGGACGATTTATTTAAAGTTAATTGAAAATATTAATTTATTAATTTTCTGGAAGTCACTATATAAATATTTTAATGAAAATTAATTTAATTACATACTATTTAATTTTACCGACTCCCAGAAGTCATTATTATAATTTTTTTTGTTTTTTATTTTACACAAAACCGTCCTCCGGAAGATGATTTAAATAAAATTAATTCAAAATATTTCTCAATTTTGTTTTTGATATTTAATTGAGAAAAAATATTTTTATTTTATTTATTTATTTAATACCGACTTCAAGAGGTCAATTTTTATTGTAATTCATTTTTTCGGAAAAAATTTCGACTTCCTGAGGTCGGTATTTGGTTTTTCCGCTTTATTTTGCATAAAAACCTACTACTTGTAGTCGGTTTTCTAAAGTTTTTTTTTTTTAATTCTTTTTAACAATACCGACCTCCGGAGGTAGGAAATTACCGACCTCCATTTGAGGTTGGTAATTTTTAGGTCGGCATTCACCATATTTTTAGTAGCGAAAGCTGTTGGAGATTATCCTCGTCTTCACTTATGAGACATCATCGATCCTGCATCCAGACTATATCAAAAAGACATAGCAAGAGTAGTATCAGTACAAAACACACGTACTGGTAGGCATCATCGGTCAACCCGATACCCACCGCATAATATAAGAAATCGATCAACAAAAACATGCAATAAGACCATTCATTCCTCCACCTTTATATTTTTCTGCCCTTACCAATTCCGAATGCTACTATCATACTAGTATACTTGACTTTCAACCCCTTAATCATTACAGTCTTGATCATGACTTAGCCATTCTACCTCTTAAGAAGACTCCGAACATAACCACTAGCAGCACACCCTTACTACTTCTTTCACATCACCACTCAACCTTTGACTCCATAGTACTTTCTATCCAGCTTATTAACTGTTTCAGTACTAATCCCTATCCGGGAAATACTTACTATTCGACATTTACGACTTAACACCACCCCAATTCTAAGATGACAATATACCTTACCACATCATCTAAGGTAACACATAGTAACACCTGGACCCTCGGTCTCCACTTACCATATCACATCCCGATTTGGGCCTAACCATTCATAATTCATTACACAAACAGATATACCCAATCAACTTACAACACCGCAACCCACACATATATCTAAATAAACTGCACAACCCAATTATCATTCAGGAGCACTGTACAATTCCACATTCTCACTAATATGCATATATAACGAGTCAATGGCCCTCTCATGGAACCCATACCCAAAATGTTAGTGTACCGAATCGTGGCACCCGTTCCAAGTTAGTGTGTCGAATCGTTACACCCGTTCTAATAAGTATGTCAGTACGTGACATACGATCCCAATTAGTGTGTCGGAACGTGACACCCGTTCCAATATGTATGTCGGTACATGACATTCGATTCTAGTTAGCGTGTCGAAATGTGACACCCGATCCAATAATCACAATCACAATCACATCCATAACATACTATACTTACATCCTATAGTCAAGTACTCAAGTTCATGACATGTGTTGTTCATAATCAACTCATTAGGTTCGTTTCCACTTTTATTACTTCACATACACGCATGCATACCATATGCTAATCAATCGACATACATTATACGAATAGGAAATCACAACCATCGCCTAAACCATATTTCACGACCTAGGGCTTTCCCTTACAATAGACATCTGATGAAAAACCTAGAAATACATGTACAACTGTCTCTTTTCAGTGCACGAAGGCCTCCGCATGAATTCTACCGTCAATTCCAATATACTACGCAGTGAATAACAAATTTACAACTACTCAATTAAATAAACCTAGCCTACATGGCCCCAAGCATTCACAGAGGGATTGCAGCTTGAAATCTGGTTTTCGAACGGCGGAACGGTGAATATTGACTGAAAAACTGCAATCTATCGACCTCCTTACGCTAGAAATCTCTTTCTCCTTCCTTCCCAAGCCTAGAATAGCCTTTTGAGGGTTTCTGAGGTGATCCTCGACTCTTTTTGGTGTTTTTGGAAAAAGGAGAAAATCAGACTTCACATTATTTACATTCTGTCTCGCCCATCCCGCTATGGCGGCCACTTATCCCGCTAGAGCGCCGCTGCCCTAGCGGCATATAGCCCGCTCTGGCGGGCTGAAGCCTCAGTTTTCCTAACGTTTCCCATTTTCCTAATTAACGACGGTTCGGGTCGTTACATAGATATAGAAAAGGAAGATGAGTATTCAAAAATCCCTTTAAACAAAATAAAAGATTGTAGATATGGGAAGGAATATTTCGGAGGAAAATCGAACGAAAATCCTTGAACAATTTTATTAATTTACTTTTATTTTAAATTGCAAAATACATTATTAATAGACATTATATTCTTGTAAGTTTCATTATGGATCATCAATTCAAATTAATCTTTATAAGCCAATGAAACCAAGAGAAATGACATAATCGGACGATATAGTGAATATAAATTATTTAGAATTATTATTCATTCAAACACATTTTAATGCTCGAGCGAAACGCGGTCAAGTTTTCTAGTATAATATAATACCACAAGGATGTTAATAATTGGCATACCATGTTGGCTATATAGAACCAATTAGGAGATTAAAAAATTAAGGAAATATGTCATACCTCGAGGAGTTAAAATGGTGTCTCCAATCATGTTACCCACAATTAAATTCAATGGAAATATAATATAATACCACAAGTTTGTTATATAGAACCAATTAGGAGATTAAAAAATTAAGGAAATATGTCATACCTAGAGGAGTTAAAATAGTGTCTCCCATGTTACTGACGTTAGCTACTCTGTCTCTTTCTTGTTCACATTAGGAGAGAAGTTGTTTGAAAGAAGAACTTCATAATGAGCCTAAAGGTTAAACTAGTCTTAAATGGCCTATAAGTAAAGAAATGTGGTGTGCATTCAATTTCTAACTCTTAGAATTCAATAAAAACACCAGAGCAGAAAAGATGTCAGTCTCTAAAGTTGAGCAAAGTTATGACAGAATGAGTGAATTAAAAGCGTTTGATGATACTAAGGCTGGTGTCAAGGGACTTGTTGATTCTGGAATCACTAAAGTGCCTCAAATATTCATTCTACCTCCAAAAAACAGGGCGGAAAAATGTGAAACAAACTTTACTTTTCCAGTGATAGACCTCCAGGGCATCGATGAGGATCCGATCAAGCATAAAGAGATTATGGACAAAGTTCGAGCTGCATCGGAGACATGGGGTTTCTTCCATGTGGTTAATCATGGCATTCCAACATCCGTCCTTAACAAAACGTTACAAGGAACAAGACAATTTTTCGAGCAAGATAACGAGGTTAAGAAACAGTATTACACTTGAGATGTTGGGAAAAAGGTGATTTATACTAGCAATCTTGATTTGTATAGTCCTTCTGTTCCAGCTGCAAGTTGGAAAGACGCATTTTTCTGTTTCATGACTCCTAATCCTCCGAGTCCACAAGAATTTCCAACACCATGCTGGTACATTTATATATTCATTTCTTAATCCGAATATATTAAACGTAGCATGACACATGATTTACTTATGCCTAATGTGAGTTTTGGAGTATATTGTTAGGGAAATCTTAGTAGCTCAGTTAGTTGACGATCTAAAATTGAACATAAGACGGGTCCAAGAAAGTCATTAAGCATACTCTGTTTTTCTTAACAGATATGTCCTGTTTCAATCAATGTGTGCAGGGAAATACTAATGGACTACTCCAAGGATGTGATGAAATTGGGCTTCTCCTTGCTTGAATTATTATCTGAAGGTCTTTTATTCGTGCAATTACTATCCACCATGCCCTCAGCCAGAACTCACCATGGGCACCATTCAACATACCGATGTTGATTTTGTAACGGTCCTTGTACAAGATGATATCGGAGGACTCCAAGTTCTTCACCAGAATCATTGGGTTGATGTTCCTCCTACACCTGGTGCTCTTGTGGTTAACCTTGGAGATTTTCTGCAGGTTAGAACGCATATACAATATTAAGCAATTTGAAAATTATACTAAACATTTTCAAACACCTTTGCTTATTTTTTGCAGCTCCTGTCGAATGGCAAGTACATAAGTGCTGAGCACAGAGCAATTTCAAACAGAGATGGATCAAGAATGTCAGTTGCGTGCTTCTTCAGTGAAAGTCATGCGGAATCTTCCAAGCTTTATGGGCCAATTACTGAATTGTTGTCAGAAGATAATCCTCCAAAATATCGTGCCACCACAGTGAAAGACCACTCTAATTACATCCTTACTAGAGGCGTAGATGGAACTTCTGCATTGTCGCGTTACAAGATCTAATCATCATAGTAATGTAAGCATTATTACTACTTCCTTTTGTGTATTTCATACTTCTGCTGATTGTACTTTTCAATTTGAAGTTAAAGTTTTTGCATTAGTGTGATAACTTTGAGAATAAGAGGATCCTATTCCACCACATATATTGATGTTTATTCAAACTTTCCCATAACTTCTGCAATGAGTATTGAATTTTTCTAAAAGAAATCTCAAAAACTGAAGAGCTGACAAGTTAGAAAAGTCGCAAAAAACTAGTAGAAATGCGCGAAATGAGGAGGGAATCGTAACTAGTACAAGGCTTCTTCTTTATTCATACTCATTGTGGGAATCGTAGGTAGTTGGACCAACTATGAGTGGCACTTTCATATTCCAACAGGTCCATGGACATCTACAAGGAGTCAAATTTCAAACATTTTTCATAGGTACCAACTTTTATCTATTTTAGGGATCAATGAATACAATACAGAACTCTATCACTATGTGCTAAACTTGATCCGAACACAAATGTGCAGATACTTTTTCAACTAATAACACATTTCATGATGTGTAATCAAAGTTATTGTTGATTTTTATCTTTACCATCAATTGTTTTTTTTCTTAATTATACCAATGAACCGTCTTATCTTTTTAAAAGATTGTCTTTCAACAAACTCATTTTATTATGAAAATTCACAACGTTTCAAGTTACATCTATTCACGAAATTGAAGAACATGATTAATAAAAAGACACAATGACTAGTTCAATCAACTACTTACTGAGACGAAACTAGCGTTATGTGAAAAGATTCACTAACTACCTCATCAATATCCACCATAAACATAATAATTTCATAACATAGTCTGATAATCACTGTATTAATTTAATGTCCAATTTTTTTGAATTGTGATTCAGAAATTGATATCCTTTATTATTGAAGGCATATTCTATGAAAACACAATCAATAGTTTTTTATCCTATTTTACCCTTTTGAATTTAGGAACTTGCATCTTAGTCAAACACCCTACACTTTGAAGTAAATCAAGCTGGACTTCCTTTCTTTTCATTTTCATATGGAATAGATTGTGTTTTCTATGGGGCACTCGATTGAGTACTCAACTAGCTGTTAGAATAACTTTCCCCTACAGATTCTTTGTTAAATCAGAACTTATCATTATCAATGATTAATGGAAAAAGGGTAAAAAATGCCCTTAAACTATGTGAAAAGAACAAAAATGCCCTCCGTTTGTAATTTGGTCCAAAAATGCCCTTCTCGTTAATACTTTGGTCCAAAAATGCTTTTATTGTTATTTTGGGTAAAAAAATGCTCATTTTTTTCAAATAAATATATTATTTATTTTCTTTTCAACATATTCTATTTCTAATAATATTTTTTAAATTAGCAAATGTTTATCTTCAATTCAAGAAAAAATTAAAAATGAAAATATTTCTTATTTTATTATAATTATATTTTATCGTTATATAAATATAAATTAATGATGGATATAC